>SJXQ01002517.1:69085-82479 GCA_006408695.1 Aepyceros melampus
CACACACACAATATATATATATATATATATATATATATATATATATATATATAAAATAGGGAAAATCAACAAAATCAAATGTTTATCCAGTGATAGTAGGAAATATCTGAAGGAACAATCTAAATGCTGATTTTACAGAGGCATTCTGAAATGGGTGAGAAGAGATGAGATAGAGTACCCATAAGTAGTTGTTATTAGAAATGAGACATATCTTGCATTACAGAAGAAAAGACAGATTATGAAGATCTGCATTCAGATATGGGTTGTGTTTTCTAGTGAGAAAATGAATTGCTTCTCAATAAGACCAAATCTGGTTTCTGAATGCAACATGAGGTGAGATCATCAGATGAGCTAAAGGAGGATGAAATGGAAATAACACGAAAGAGTTATCTTGGAATGTGGACAAGTGTTTTTTCTTGAGATATTTATTAGAATTGTTTTGACTGTATTGAATGTCCATTTGAGATTTTTAGCCATCTTGGAATCTATTTGATTAGCAAACATAAAAGAAAAGTTTTCTCAAAGGATCACAAACTCAGAAAATTAATGGTGAATGACTGAAGTTACTAAATGTAGTGTTAAATGCCTGAATGAAATGAATTTATGAAAATTATCTAATTACAGTTCACTTTGTTTTATGTGGGCCAATAGAGCCTTAAGTAGGGCTTCTGTCTGAATTACTTGTTTTTAGTCCCAAAGGAGATTATGCTAAAAGCATATTAATAATTCATCTATCTGTACCTTCATTGAAGCATTTATTGCATTACTTGTTAAGTCATACATTCAATTTTTTCTGTGGCTATATATAAGATTGCTGTCACAAAGTCTTTGCAAATTAGATTCATAAAGTGAATAATGACAATGGTATGATTTTCTTCCTGAGGAACTATATTTTTGGTGTAGAATTTTTTTTTTGCTTAAATGATGGAGTGGATTACAAGTAATTATTTAAAAATAAGGAAATGTGGAACTCATGAGGAAATAAGTAAGTTCACATGCTATACCACCTGGAGAAATGACTTTTAAGAAGAAATGGAATCGATCCATCTTTAGATTTCATTTTATGCAAGAGAAGCATACTTTACACAAATATAAATCAACTGTAAATTCTAAAATGATTCAGGAAAGTAGACTAGCTTGTGTATGCAAGATACTGATGTCAATTTAAAATCAAACACTCTAATGTTGATTTTATTTTTTATTTATTTTTAAAGGTTCAAAATACATCACCTTGTTATTAAAAATATATCAGATCAGACAAGTTGAGCCATATGATTGTGTTCAAAGAAAAAATTAAAAAAAAAATAGAATTTCAATATATGTGAGATGTAATATATGAATTTTATCTTAGTAACTTTAGTGAAGAAAATGGGAAGTTCCAGACAAGGAGAAATAAACAGTCTTGAATTATAGAAAATGAGGCCTGGGAAATTATTGGATTATTTATATATCTGATCACAGAGTATGAGACAAACATTGATATTCTGAAATGACTAACAGTAAACTAGACAACTTGGAAAACGGTTACATGTTTTTATTTTTGAAATTTTCTAAATATTTCAAAACCTATTTTAGGGAAAATTTCAAACATATATGTCAATATAGAGATCATTATGTATTATACATTTATCAGTTATCCAGCTTCAATGATAATCAAACCATGGTCAATTTATCTAGACTCTTACAAAAATTTTAGAGATACCGTTATTAATGAGAGAGTTTAGTAAAGAAATTCTTAATTATGTATATTAAGAACATGCTTTGCTAATAGGCCACTTTGCATGTTATTCAGTATTTATAATAACCCAGAACCATAGCTTCTTATCTTACAGAGAAGAAGCTGTAAAAGCTAGTGCAACACTTTAGGTCCTCTTGAGTTTTGAAGAGCTTTGTTAAATCTCTTGCCTCAGTTTTGTTCCAGCTGGGTTTGGACTTCCACACAGATGCTAGTTGACAGTCCTTTTCCTCATGCCCATGTCTCAGATCTTTTTCCTCTTTCTCATGCTTCTCTGTTGCCTTTGTTAAACCTTAATTGAAGTCTATGCATTCACAATAAAGAAAGATATGGGCCAGCTTTTGGCTCATAAGAGATTGAAAGTGGTAATTTTCCCCTTTGCTTCTCTTTAATGAATAGTCTTATGATGCTATTGACTTTGCTCCCTCCAGTACAATTCCATATAACAGAACAACTCATTTAAGTTGTTCCATCTTGATAATGTGTCTTCCTTATGACTCTCCCTCCGCATCCATCACTCTTGCTCTCTAGAATTGATATCCATCATGAAGTAACAGACTACAAACCCTTGCCTTAAGCCCTCTGCTCTGTGAAACTCAGGCTAAAGCATCAGTTAAATAAGAATTTTGCTCATGTTTACTCAGTTATTATGTGACAGAATTAACATTTAAACTAAAACTTTTCTTTATCCATATCCAATGCTACTTAGGATCATGAGTTGGAACCAACTGTACTTGTGTATCGGATTACCATAGATAATATGGCCTGCTTTCCAAAGAATATTACAGAATATTAGATAAATTTTAAATTTATGATATGGAAAAGTGGGAATTATTTACTCTGGAGCTATATATATATATCTTTAAGTATCAAGCTATTGTGTGTCCATCACTGGGTGGAGAATGGTAATAAATTACTGATTGGAAGTTGTTTTGTGTGATCAGGTCCTGTTAAGCTGTAGACTTTATCAGTCAATCCATCTCTAAATATTAGTACCTGTAGGCTACTTTCCCTTCCATTTCTCTGAAGGGACCTTCAGAGACCTTCCATTTCTCTGAAGTAGAAACCTTCAACACACAGTCTAGCAGAAGGAATCATTGCTGCTGAACAGAGAGAGTTGAGAGTCTTATTCGTTCCAAATTTTCATATTTCTGTTTCAGTATAGAACTCTCCCTCCACAACCTTCCTTTCTTGGTATAGCTAAGAGATTGGAGGCAACCTGGTTTAGATTTTCTGGGTGATAAATATCTTATCTACTATGAGTTTTTGAGAAGAGAATGATAGAAGGGACATGGACGTGTAATATCTTATGCCATATATTTAAATTAATCTATTGATTGTCATCCCATATTTCCTTTTCACTAGTTGAGGTGATTGGACTTCACATCCTTTCATCCTATCTATGAGTTTCTTTATTTTGGAAACATCTTCTGCCTGCACAGAGAGATTTTACCACTCTTGGTCCTGCAAAAGATAATAATGTTACATCCTTGTTCATCTTCCAAAAATTAGTTATCTCTCATCCATACCTATTTATTTTGCACTTGTGATACTACACCTTTTCATTCACTACCAGTGATTATATTGCAGCTTGAGATAGATTAGCAATAAATGCACATATTTAACCTGCTTTAGCTGATAGCTCAGTATTACATTATGCATAGTCTATTCTTTGCTTTCTGTTAAATCTACCATTTTTTTTATTTGCCAGTTTTTCTTTCAGTGTTCACAGAGGATAATATTTACAAGTTAATGTTATATAACATATAATTATTTTCTATTTAGTCATAAGAGAATTTCAGGATTTGTTTCACTGGACATTTTTTGGAGGGAATTTAACATTTGAATACATTTGAAATAGAATAACTCATTCATCAATTAGTATGCACCAAATTTAAACTAGCTTTTGGTTTGTAGTGGTGAAAAGAAAAGAAAAAAATAGAAGCCTTGTGGTTAGAGAAATTTAAAGACAACAGGTATGATTTTAAAAATTGTAGGTAAAGGTAAGAAATAAAATATAGGGCCAGGGCAAAATGAGAACATGAATTTCTTGCAGGCTAGGGTAAACATTGGTTTAGTTCTTAATGTAAAAGAAAAATATTGAGACATTTTAACCAAAGGAGCAAAATGCAATAATGGATTGGACTACCAAGACTGGATATCCCAAAGCCTCTTACATTGCCGTCATAATGATAAAGGTGTTTGGGATTTGAGAAAAAAAGATAACAGTATATAAGAGTAGAAGGAGAAAAAAAGTGGCTGATTAGAATTTGTTATGGATCAGACATGAGTAATGATGAAGACAAATTTTATAATAATTACTTATTAGTTCTTCGCCTCNTTCTGTCCATGGGGATTCTCCAGGCAAGAATGCTGGAGTTGGTTGCCATACCCTCCTCCAGGGGATCTTCCTGACCAGGGATCAAACCAGTGTCTCCTGTAGCTCCTGTATTGGAGGTGGACTCTTTACCACCGAGCCACCAGGGATTAGCTGAAGGAATCTGCAGGCTTTGCGGAAGTAAAGTTCAAATACAAATTTTTAAAAATATATATATATATATATATATATATATATATATATATCGTTATTATTATTGAGTTAAGAAGGAATGACAAAAGTCCTGGAATAAGTGGCTGCAAGAATATGAAAATAGTGGGAGAGGTCAAATTTCTGATCTTGAGGTATTTGCATAGTGATGTCAGGAAGACATTTGGATGATAAAGTGTGAGTCAAGAAATAGAGTGTTCAGAGTCAGCACACTTATAATTCTAAATATATGGAAATTGGTTAGATTTTCTAAGAGGATAAAGAGGGAGGGGATGTGGTGGTTAAATTGCTTTGGTTTTATAAGAAAGATTCAGGGAGAAAAAAAAAAAATGGGCTGTAATTTTCAGAGTTCTGGTGAAAGAATAGTGACCAATAAAGGATTCTGAGAGTGAGAGAAAGTAGTAAGAAAGAGGAAGAAGAAGAAAAAAAGGTACACTATGTTTCAAGATGGAAAGAACAGTCAGCACTGCTGAATGATGCTGAAAGTAAGGACCAAAGCTGCCTATCAGATCCTTGGCAAGAGTTGTGCGAATACAGTGGTAGAAAAAGTATGCACATGGAAAAGAGTTGAAAATGATAATAAGAGTAAGTAGTTGTATATATTGATGTAAAAAACAGTTTTGGGAAATGTGTTTAAGATGTGATGTACTACAGCTTAATTTATCAGTGGAAATTATCCAGTTGATAGAGAAAAGTAAAGATATTAGAGTGGGAGTAACTGAAAGATCAAATGGTCTGAGAAAGCAAGGTCTACATTCAGAGAAGCTGACCTCTGATTAGAGCAGGGTCACTTTCAATGTTGCAAAAAGAAGGAGAAATTAAATATTGATGACGGTGGTAGAAGGTTGTGTCTTTTATTTTGATAGTAAAACCCTGTATAGAAGTTTTCTAGCTTGTTCAAGTTGGAGGGTATAGAAAGATACAAAAATATTACTGATGGTTAGAGAATAAATAACAGTATCTTTGTGTGCAGTTTATGTGCCCCTCTGAAGCTGGTCATAAAGAAATGTTATGAATTATACTCATCTGTTGGAATGAACCTCAATTTTGAGTAGTACTTCACTGAGCATGTGTGCAGAGACCAAAATGAACAGACAAAAAGAAAACAAAAGGAAACTCGAGTGATTGATTTCATATAATTACATGTTTTTATCTGGCAAGTACAATGAATGGAGTGAGGCTTACTGATGTTGGTTATATACATTAACTATAGATATGGAAACAGTAGTCAGAAAGATAAAAACAAGGTGGTATAGAAGCAACAGATATATAGAAAGGAAGGAAATCAAATTCAGTAAATTAATGGAGAATTCCAGATCAGACAACTGATCAAGTGAATTTGAGTTCCACGTGAGTTTGGATGATAAGAAGTAACTATAGAAAAATAGGCAGTTGGGCTCCTGATTTTACCTGTGGCTTCTGAAGCTTGATAAAGTTTGGACATTTGCCCTGGGAGTAAGTATATAAAATGGAATAGAGGCCAAAGAAGTGAGGTCAAATGTTCATGGTAGAAGAGGCCAAAGAAGTGAGAGTCTAGGTGTTAGATTCACAAAGATGCATACTACTATAAGTAAACTAGAGTGACTGGTGATGGGTGGAGATGAAGGAAGTGAGATTGCATTAAGTAACTATAATCCTTCTGAGGAGCCTGGCAGCTGCGACTGCTGCGATGGCACAGGAGAATGGCTGAGAAGAGCAACCCCACGTCCAAGGTAAGGAGCTGCAGCTGCACTTTGCCGAAGCAGCAATGAAGAGATACCCCAGGTCCAAGGTAACAGAAACCCAAGTAAGACAGTAGGCTCAGGGAGAGGGCATCAGAGGGCAGACAGACTGAAACCACAATCACAGACAACTAGCCAATCTGATCACACAGGCCACAGCTTTGTCTAATTCAATGAAACTAAGCCATGCCTTGTGGGGCCATCCAAGAGGGGTAGGTCATAGTGGAGAGTTCTGAAAGAATTTGGTCCATTGGAGAAGGGAATGTCAAACCAATTCAGTATTCTTGCCTTGAGAACCCCATGAACATTATGAAAGGCAAAAAGATAGGACAATGAAACATGAACTCCCCAGGTCAGTAGGTGCCCAATATGCTACTGGAGATCAGTGGAGAAGTAACTCCAGAAAGAATGAAGGGATGGAGCCAAAGCAAAAACAACACCCAATTGTGGATGGGACTGGTGATAGAAGCAAGGTTTGATGCTATAAAAAGCAATATTGCATTAGAACCTGGAATGTTAGGCCCATGAATCAATGCAAATTGGAAGCGGTCAAACAGGAGATGGCAAGAGTGAACGTCCACATTCTAGAAATCAGCAAACTAAAATGGACTAGAATGTGTGAATTTAACTCAGATGACCATTATATCTACTACTGAGGGCAGGAATCCCTTAGAAGAAATGGAGTAGCCATCATCATCAACAGAAGAGTCCAAAATGCAGTACTTGGATGCAATCTGAAAAACGACAGAATGAAGGCAAACCATTCACTATCACGGTAACTCAAGTCTATGCCCTGACCAGTAACACTAAAGAAGCTGAAGTTGAATGGTTCTATAAAGACCTACAAGACCTTCTAGAACTAACATCCTAAAAAGATGTCCTTTTCATTATAGGTGACTGGAATACAAAAGTATGAAGTCAAGAAACACCTGGAGTAACAGGCAAATTTGGCCTTGGAATACAGAATGATGAAGGGCAGAGGCTAACAGAGTTCTTCAAGAGAACACACTTGTCATAGCAAACACCCTCTTCCAACAACATAAGAGAAGACTTTACACATGGACATCACCAGATGGTCAACACTGAAATCAGGTTGATTATATCCTTTGCAGTCAAAGATGGAAAGCTCTATACAGTCAGCAAAAACAAGACCGGGAGCTGACTGTGGCTCAGGTCATGAACTCCTTATTGCCCAATTCAGACTTAAATTGAAGAAAGTGGGGAAAACCACTAGACCATTCAGGTATGACTTAAATCAAATCCCTTATGACTATACAGTGGAACTGAGAAATAGATTTAAGGGAATAGATCTGAGTGCCTGATGAACTATGGAAAAGATTAGTGATGTTGCACAGGAGAGAGGGAGCAAGACCATCCTCAAGAAAAATAAATGCAAAAAGCACATTGTGTGTGAAGAGGCCTTACAAGCAGCTGTGAAAAGAAGAGAGGTGAAGCAAAGGAGAAAAGGAAAGAAACACCCATTTGGATGCAGAGTTCCAAAGAATAATGAGGAGAGATAAGAAAGCCTTCCTCAGCAATCATGCAAAGAAATAGAGGAAACAAATAGAATGGGAAAGTCTAGAGATCTCTTCAAGAAAATTAGAGATACCAAAAGGACAGTTCATGCAAAGATGGGCTCAATAAAGGACAGAAATGATATGGACCTAACAGAAGCAGGAGATACTAAGAAGAGGTGCAGAAAAACTGTACAAAAAAGATATTCACAACCCAGATAATCACAAAGGTGTGGTCATTCGCACTCATCTAGAGTGAGACATCCTGGAATGTGAAGCCGGGTGGGCCTTAGGAAGCATCACTACGAACAAAGCTAGTGGAGGTAATGGAATACCAGTTGAGCTATTTCAAATCTTAAAAGATGATGCTGTGAAAGTGCTGCACTCAATATGTCAGTAAATTTGGAAAACTCAGCAGTGGCTACAGGACTGGAAAAGGTCAGTTTTCATTCCAATCCCAAAGAAAAGCAATGCCAAAGAATGCACATACTACTGCACAATTGCACTCATCTCGCATGCTAGTAAAGCAATGCTCAAAATTGTCCAAGCCAGGCTTCAGCAATACATGAGCTGTGAACTTCCAGATTTTCAATTTGGTTTTAGAAAAGGCAGAGGAGCCAGAGATCAAATTGCCGACATCTGCTGGATCATTGAAAAAGCAAGAGTGTTTCAGAAAAAAACATTTATTTCTGCTTTATTGACTATGCCATAGCTTTTGACTGTGTGGATCACAATAAACTGGAAAATTCTGAAACAGATGAGAATACCAGACCACCTGACCTGCTTCTTGAGAAATCTGTATGCAGGTCAGGAAGCAACAGTTAGAACTGGATATGGAACAACGACTGGTTCCAAATAGCAAAAGGAGTATGTCAAGGCTGTATTTTGTCACCCTGCTTATTTAACTTGCATGTAGAGTACTTCATGAGAAACCCTGGGCTGAGGGAAGGTCAAGCTGGAATCAAGATTGCCAGGAGAAATATCGATACCTTCATATATGAAAATGACACCACCCTTAAGGCAAAAAGTGAAGAAGAACTAAAGGGCTTCTTGATGAAAGTGAAAGAGGAGTGTGAAAAAAGTTGGCGTAAAGCTCAACATTCAGAAAACTATAATCATGGCATCCGGTCCCATTACTTCATGGAAAACAGATGGGGAAACATTGGAAGCAGTGTCAGACTTTATTTTTCTGGGCTCCAAAATCACTTCAATTGGTGACTGCAGGCATGGAATTAAAAGATGCTTACTCCTTGGAAGGAAAGTTATGAGCAACCTAGACAGCATATTAACAGCAGAGACATTACTTTGCCAACAAAGGTCCATCTAGTCAAGGTTATGGTTTTTTCCAGTAGTCATGTATGGATGTGAGAGTTGGACTATAAGAAAAGCTGAACAGTGAAGAATTGATACTTTTGAACTGTGGTGTTGAAGAAGACTCTCTAGAGTCCCTTGGACTGCAAGGAGATCCAGCCAGTCCATCCTAAAGGAGATCAATCCTGGATGTTCATTGGAAGGACTGATGATGGAGCTGAAACTCCAATACTTTGGCCACCTGATGAGAAGAGCTGACTCATTTGAAAAGACCCTGATGCTGATAAAAATTTAGGGCAGGAGGAAAAGGGGACGACAGGGAATGAGGTGGTTGGATGGCATCACCAACACAATGGACACAGGTTTGGGTGAACTCCGGGAGTTGGTGATGAACAGGGGGGCCTGGCATGCTGCAGTTCATGGGGTCACAAAGAGTCTGACACAACTGAGTGACTAAACTGAACTGATCCTTCTCAATCATAAGATTTGATGGTGTTGACTTTCAACTTTAATTGCATTAATTATATAATGTATTTTCTCACTCATAATTATTTGGGATCAGTCTTCAATATATTTAATAAATTTGATTATGCAAAATAACCATATCTATTTGTTTTGGTTTATCATCTGTAAAATGGAGATCAAATTGTACCAAAGTCACTTCAAGAACTCTTTCAGTTCATCAGCCCATGAGCTTGTGTTCCAACGTCAAGTTTGCTGCACTGTCTATGGTACAGCATGACTGTGAATGTTTGTCATGTGCATGTGTGCAAATGTGGTAGGGGAATAAACTTGAAATCAGCCAGCTTGAACAGCATAAGATCTGCAAACGGGGACAATTTCCATAGATGCTGCTAGGCTGCTCTTCCTGTTCTGACTTTGGAGATGGTATGCTACTTCAGGAAGTAACTTTTTCACTAAATTTGACATTGCATTTTAATAAAGGAAATATGATTAAATAAACATCTTTTCTTAAGACTGTGACCAGCAGTTTCTCCTTTTTTCCTAAAAAATTAAATACAAATTTAAGGTGAAAAAATTGTTTAAATTATAGAATCATCATGAAAATTCTGTAAAGAAAATTATGTCTCATTAATTAATACCTTAATAGCATGCATAACGTTTATAAACTGAAAGAACTACTTTCATATCAATTCCTTTTATATTCATTTTTATATAAATTGTCATGTCTTTGAGAAATAAAAATATGTATATTGTAACTCGCACACAGAGTATCAATAATAGGCCCTTATTTTAATCCTATGTTTTCTTAAACTACTTAATCTACAGAGTTCAAATGTTAAAGAAAAGAATGAACTACTTCATATGCACAGGATTTGGCTGATATAAGAAAATGAAGCTGTCTTTAAAAATGAAGTTTGATTTTTTAACAATCATATATTTTAAAGATATTAGTTTTACATGTACCACATAATTATTCAACACTTTTATAGATTATGCTCCACTTAAATTAAAAAAATATTGGCTATATTCCTCATGTTATATAATATATACTTGTAGATTACTTACTTTGTACATAGTAGTTTGTACCTCTTAACCCCCCTACAGCTATCATGTCCTCTCCCTTTCTGCTGGTTTCACTGGTAACCACCAATTTGTTGTGAATATCTGGGAATGTTTATGTTATATTTATTCTTTTTTTTTTTTTTTAGATTCCACATATATGTGATAGCACAGTATTTGTCTTTCTCTGACTTATTAAACCAAACATAATACCTTTTAGGTTCATCTGTGTTGTTTCAAATGGCAGAATTTCATTCTTTTTATGGTTGAGTAATATTCCATTGTATATGCATACTTGTATCACAACTTGTTTATCTATTCAACTGCTGTTGAAAACTTAGGTTGCTTCCATATCTTGACTATTACAAATAATGATGCTATAAACATATATTTTCAAATTAGTGTTTTCCTTGTCTTCAAATAGGTACCCAGGTGTGGAATTGTTGGACCATACGTGAGTCTGAGTGAACTCCGGGAGTTGGTGATGGACAGGGAGGCCTGGCGTGTTTCGATTCATGGGGTTGCAAAGAGTCAGACACGACTGAGCGACTAAACTGACCGATGACTGTTCTATATTTAGTTTTTTGAGGGACCTCCATACTGTTAACCATAACAGTATAATAACAGTATAACTGTTATACTGTATAACTGTATAATTGGCTGCACCAATTTCCAATCCTACCAACAGTGTACTAGAGTTTCCTTTTCTCTGCCTCTTTCCTAACATTTGTTGTTTGTAAGCTGTTTTTGATAGATCTTCTGAAAGATGTGAAGTGATATTTCACTGGGCTTTTGATTTACATTTCTCAAAACTGACCTTTTATTCCAGATTATACATTGCAGTCCCCTTCATGGAACCCTACCTTGTCATGTCAAAGAGGCTTGCATAACTCAATGAAGCTGTGAACCTTGCCACATAGGGCCACCCAAGACCTGTGGGTGATGGCACAGAGTTCTGACAAAAATTGATCCACTGGAGGAGGGTCTGGCAAACCGCTCCTGTATACTAGCTGTGAGAACTCCATGAACTGGATAAAAAGGCAAAAAGACATGACACCTAAAGATGAGCCCCTCGGTCAGAAGGTGTCCAATATGCTACTGGGGAAGAGTGGCAGGCACCACTAAAGCTCCAGAACGAATGAAGCAGCTGGGTCAAAGTGGAAATGATGCTCAGTTATGGATGTGTGCAGAATTTATGAAACATTCCAGAACAGTATGAAAGGAAAATGTGATGCTGTAAAGAATAGTATTGCATAGGAACCTGCAACATTAGGTCCATGAATCACGGTAAATTGGATGTGGCCAAGCAGGATATGGCAAGAGTAAAATCAACATTTTAGGAATCAGTGAACTAAAATGGATGGGAATGAGTAAACTTAATTCAGATGACCATTATATCTATTAATGTGGTCAAGAATCCCATAGAAGAAATGGAGTAGCACTCACAATCAACAAAAGAATCTGAAATGAAGTACTTGGATACAACCTTAAAAATGACAGAATGATCTTGATTCTTTACAAGGCAAACCATTTTCCATCACAGTAATCCAAGTCTATGCCTCAACCACCAATGCTGAAGAAGGTGAATTGATCAGTTCTATGAAGATCTAGAAGACCTCCTAAAATGAACACCAAAAAGGATGTCCTATTCATCATAGGGGATTGGAATGTGAAAGCAGGAAGTCAAGAGATATCTAGAGTAACAGACAAGCTTGGTCTTGGAGTACAAAATGAAGCAGAACAAAGTCTAATGGAATTCTGTCAAGAGAATGCACTGGTAATAGCAAACACTCACTTCCAGCTACACAGGAGACAATTTTGCACATAGACATCACCACATGGTCAATACTGAAATCAGATTAATTACATTCTTTGTAGCCAAAGATGGAAAAGCTGTATACAGTCAGAAAAAAAAAAAAAAAAAAAAAACCCTGGAGCTGACTGTGACTGAGATCATCAGCTCCTTATAACAAAATTCAGGTTTAAACTAAGGAAAGTGGAGAAAACCAATAGGCAAGTCAGATATGAATTAAATTAAGCCCCCTATGAATACACAGTAGAGGTGAAAGATAGATTCAAGGGATTAGATCTAGTAACAGAGTGCCTGAAGAACTAAGGATAAAGGTTTGAAATATTGTATAGGAGGCAGCAAACAAAACCATCCCCAAGAAAAAGAAATGCAAGAAGACAAAAAGCTTGTCTGAGGAGGCTTTACATACAGCTGAAGATAGAAGAGAAGTGAAAAGCAAAGGAGAAAGGGAAAGGTACACCCAACTAAATAAGTTTCCAGAGAATAGCAAAGAGATCTTCTTCAATGAACAATGGAAAGAAACAGGGAAAAATCAACACAACAGGTAAGATTAGAGATATCTTCAAGAGGAAGATGGGAGGGAGGGACAAGAAGGAGGAGACATGTGTATATCTATGGCTGATTCATTCTGATGTTTGACAGAAAATGATAAAGTTATGTAAAGCAATTATGCTTCAATTAAGAATAAATTAAAAAATAAAATTGGAAATATCAAATGAATATTTTATCTAGAGATGGCACAATGAAAGAAAGAAACAGCAAAGATCTAATAGAAGCAGAAGAGAGCAAGAAGAGATGGAAAGAACACACAGAAGGACTGTACAAAAAAAAAATCTTAATGACATAGATAATTACGATGTGGTCTCTCACTCAGGGGCATTCATTCTGGAGTGTGAAGTCAAGTGGGCCTTAAGAAGCACTTCTACCAATAAAGCTAGTGGAGCTGATGGAATTCCAGCAGAGCTATTTCAGACCCTAAAAGATGACACTATTAAAGTGTTGCACTCAATATGTCAGCAAATTTTGAAAACCCAACAGTGATCACAGGAACAGAAAAGGTCAATCCTCATCTCAGTTCACAAGGAGGGCAGTATTAAAGAATGTTAAAACCACTCGACAGTTGCACTCATCTCCCTGCTTGTAAAGGTAAGCTCAAAATCCTCCAAGCAAGGCTTCAGCATTATGTGAATCAAGAATTTCCAGATGTTCAAAGTGGGTATAGAAAAGGCAT
>SJXQ01002518.1:0-10640 GCA_006408695.1 Aepyceros melampus
GATACCACCTAACACATCAGAAAGGCCATTATAAAAAAGTCTACAAATAATAAATGCTGCAGAGGGTGTAAAGAAAAGGGAACACTCTTGCATTACTGGTGGGAATGTAAACTGAAACAGCCACTATGGAAGACAATATGGAGATTCCTTGAATAGCTAGGAATAAAACCACCATATGACCCAGCAATCCCACTCCTAGGCATATACCCTGTGGAAACCAAAATTGAAAGAGATACATGTAACTCAATGTTCATTCAGCACTATTTACAATAGCCTGAGCATGGAAGCAACCTAGATATCCATCAACATATGAATGGATAAAGAAGCTGTGGTACATATATACAAGGAATACTACTCAGCCACAAAAAGGAACACAGCTGAGTCAGTTCTAATAAGGTGGATGAATGTAGAGCCTATTATACAGAGTGAAATAAATCAGAAAGAGAAATATAAATATCATATAATGACACTCATATATGGACTATAAAAAGATGGCACTGATGAATTTATATTTCAGGGAAGTAATGGAGAAACAGACATAGAGAACAAACTTACGGACATGGGGAAAGGGGACAAGAGGGTGAGATGTATAGAGAGGGCAACATGGAAGCTTACAATATCATATGTAAAATAGATAGCCAATGAAAACTTGCTGTATGACTCAGGGAATTCAAAGGGGGCTCTGTGACAAGCTGAAGGGTGGTATGGGGAAGGAGATGGGAGGGAAGTTCAGGAGGGAGGGGATATGGGTGTACCTATGGCTGATTCTTTTTGATGTATGGCAGAAAACTACAAAAATCTGTAAAACAAGTATCCTTCAATTAAAATTTTTAAAAATCTCCTGCAAATTAGACAAAAGAATCAACAGAGTGAAGTCTGCACATTAATGTGAAAGAATCAATAGAGTGAAATGCCAGCCTATAAAATGGAAGAGATTAATTGCAAATCATATACCCAATATGGGTTATTATCTGGAACTATATACAAGGAACTCTTATAGTTCGACAGCATAAAACCAAGTGTTCAATTTGAAAAGAAGCAAGTGATTTGAAAATATAACTTCTTCAAAGAACAAACTGTGGGAAATTTTTAAAGAGATGGGAATACCAGACCACCTGACCTTCCTCCTGAGAAATCTATATGCAGGTCAAGAAGAAACACTTAGAACTGAATATGGGAAAACAGACTGATTCCAATTTTGGAAAGGAGTACATCAAAGGTGTATATTGTCACCTTTTTAAACTTCTATGCAGATTGTATCATGTGAAATGCCACACTGGATGAAGCACAAGCTGGAATTAAGATTTCTAAGAGAAATATCAATAATCTCATATATGCAGATGACACCACCTTTATGGCCTCTTCATAAAAATAAAAGAAGATAGTAAAAAAAAAAAAACTGGCTTAAAATGCAACATTCAAAAAACAAAGATCATGGCACCTGGTCTCATCACTTCATTGCAAATAGATGAGGAAACAATGGAAACAGTGACAGACTTTATTTTTTTTGGACTCCAAAATCACTGCAGATGGTGACTGTAGCCCTGAAATTAAAAGATGCTTGCTCCTTGGAAGAAAGTCTATGACAAACCTAGATAGCATATTAAAAAGCAGAGACATTACTTTGCCAACAAAGTTCTGTCTAGTCAAAGTTATGGTTTTTCCAGTAGTCATGTATGGGTAATAAGAGTTGGACCATAAAGAAAGCTGAGTGCTGAAGAACTGATGCTTTTGAACTTTGGTGTTGCAGAAGACTCTTGGACTGCAAGGAGATCAATCCAGTCAATGCTAAAGGAAAACAGTCCTGAATATTCACTGGAAGGACTGAAGCTGAAGCTCCAATACTCTGACCACCTGATGTGAAGAACTGACTCATTGGAAAAGACCCTGATGCTGGGAAAGATTGAAGGCAGGAGGAGAAGGGAACGACAGAGGATGAGGTGGTTGGATGGCATCACCGACTTGATGGACATGAGTTTGAGCAAGTTCCAGGAGCTGGTAATCCACAGGGAAGCCTGGAATGCTGAAGTCCATGGGGGCCCTGACTGAACTGATTCTTTGATTTGGCTTTCAGGTGCCTCACCTGTACTGTTCATCAGTGAGTTATGCAACATCCCTGATCTTGAGCTCTCCATCTGATGACCCACCACTCGCTGAATCATAAATGAACTAAATCAGATCTATCTGCCTGGTCTTTGTCAGAGGTCACATCCTATTCTCCTAGATATTCTTTTCTACCTGCAGAGGCTAGATATCTGCCTCTATTCTTGATCCAGTTTTATTACATATATAATCTATATCCTAGTTCCTCCAATGCAAATCTTTATTCTTAATTTTCCTAGAAACATACTTCCTTGTGGCTCAGACAGTAAAGAAACTGCCTGCAATGGGAGAGACCCAGGTTTAGTTTCTGGGTTGGGAAGATCCCCTAGAGAAGGGCATGGCTACCCACTCCAGTATTCTTGCCTGGAGAATCCCCATGGACAGAGGAGCCTGGCGGGCTAGAGTCCATGAGGTCACAAAGAATCGGACACGATGGAATGACTAGCACTTCACTTCACTTCACTTCATGTGGAGATCAGAGAATCTATAGGCCACAGATGTGATTTTGAATGGTTATAGTCAGTAACTGAAGAAACTTTTGTTTCGGATGAGTTTTTCAAGGAAAAGAGCAAAGCGAGAAGGCTAGAAAGCCTTGAGGATTTCCTAATATTTAACATATTAAATATTTAACTACTTATTAAGTTATAGAATTATATATATTTTAATAATAAAATTGAAATCTTCTACAGGCCGTTTTAAAGTCCTTTACAACCTAGAGATGCTATGGTTTTCTGAGTTACTGAAAATTACTTTTACCCTTGAGGAGAAAGAATTGATCAAACAAATGAACCATAGCAATAGTTCAGTTGACTTAATGACTTATTTTGATTATTATACAGCTGAAAGTTGCTGTTTCACTAAATCACAGCAAAGTAAAACTCATCCTGTGATAGTGGCAAAATTAATGGCATTAATGTGAGGACAGCAGATAACTTCATTTTTTCCATTACAAAAATAAAAAATTTCTTATTGAAACAAAAAACAGAAATGTAGAATATTATAAAGGAGATAATAAAAATCATCCATAATTTCCCTGCCAGAATAAAACCTCTCAACACTATTAGCCATCGTTCTTTAATGATTTAATCCAAAGAAAAACTTATCTAACACATCCGCACTGAGAAAAGATACATACATGTTACATATTAGTAAAGAATACACCTGCAATATGGGAGAACTTTTCCAATCCTATGGTCACTGCTGAGTTTTCCAAATTTCCTGGCATATTGAGTGCAGCACTTTCACAACATCATCTTTTAGGGTTTGAAATAGCTCAACTGGAATTCCATCACTTCCACTAACTTTGTTCATAGTGATGCCCCCTAAGGCCCACTTGACTTCACATTCCAGGATGTCTGGTTCTAGTTGAGTGATCACACCATCATGGTTATCTGGGTCACTAAGAGATTTTTTGTATAGTTCTTCTATGTATTCCTGCCACCCCTACTTAATATCTTCTGCTTCTTTTAGGTCCATTCTGTTTCTGTCCTTTATTTTCTTCTCATCTGTCAGAGAGAATTCTACCCAGCTGTGATTGTAACTCTCCAGCTTGAAGGAGGGGCTGTGAAGTGAGAACATTATGTTTAATGTTTTCTGGGGTTTTTGTGTGGATTAAATAAGGTTACCCATGTGAAGTTCTTAGGTATTATTATTGGTAGAGGTAATATAGGCCAGTATTAAGCACAGGAACCTTAAATCAAACCACCTGCATTCAAATCTCATGTATAAGAAATACAAGCTATTTCTCATAGAAAGTCTCTTTGCTTTCTTATAATCACGACTGTAAGATGTATTGGAATTTATTAAATCTTACTGGAATATCAAACTGGAAAATTTGTAACAAGATGGGTGTAAATTCTCAAAACAGCCTTAAAATGTAAGTAGTATTCTTTTCTCTGTTTTACAGATTAGAAAACTGAGGTATAGAGAGGTGTTCTTTCTCAAGATCACAAATTTCATAAGTGGTAGAACTTGTATTGACTCAGATTCTCTGTAATATTTACTACCATATATAACATTATAAGTGGCTTCCCTGGTGGCTCAGAGGGTAAAGCATCTGCCTGCAGTGCGGAAGACCTGGGTTCAATCCCTGCGTCTGGAAGATCCCCTGGAGAAGGAAATGGCAACCCACTCCAGTACTCTTGCCTGGAGAATTCCATGGACAGAGGAGCCTGGTAGGATATAGTCCATGGGGTCTCGAAGATTGGACACGACTGAGCGACTTCACTTTCACTTTCATAACATTATATGTTTTATTTATCTCTCCCTGCCCACTAGAATATATGTCACATGGGAACAATGATTGTTTTTTATTTTTTGTTTTGTTTTTTTGTTGTTGTTGTTGTTAGCTTGTTCACTAGCAACTAACAACTAACAACTCAGTCCTTTTACAGAGCATGGCACATAAGAGGCATTGAAAAAATATTTGTTGAGTGAAAATAAAATACACAGGGAGTCCAAAGAAGAATAACCATATTTATATATAATCTCACTTTGGGATGACCACGATATTGATAAATAGGATAGGTATTATTTTGCCTGAAATTGTTATTAAAAAAATAATAACAATGTTCAGTTCAGTTCACTTCAGTCGCTCAGTTGTGTCCAACTCTTTGCGACCTCATGAATCTCAGCACGCCCGGCCTCCCTGTCCATCACCAACTCCCAGAGTTCACTCAAACTCACGTCCATTGAGTCCATGATGCCATCCAGCCATCTCATCTTTGGTCATCCCCTTCTCCTCCTACCCCCAATCCCTCCCAGCATCAGGGTCTTTTCCAATGAGTCAGCTCTTCGCATGAGGTGGCCAAAGTACTGGAGCTTCAGTTTTAGCATCATTCCTTCCAAAGAAATCCCAGGGTTGATCTCCTTCAGAATGGACTGGTTGGATCTCCTTGCAGTCCAAGGGACTCTCAAGAGTCTTCTCCAACATCACAGTTCAAAAGCATCAATTCTTCAGTGCTCAGCCGTCTTCACGGTCCAACTCTCACATCCATACATGACCACAGAAAAACCATAGCCTTGACTAGACGGACCTTAGTCAGCAAAGTAATGTCTCTGCTTTTGAATATACTATCTAGGTTGGTCATAACTTTTCTTCCGAGGAGTAAGCGTCTTTTAATTCCATGGCTGCAGTTACCATCTGCAGTGATTTTGGAGCCCAAAAAAACAAAGTCTGACACTGTTTCTACTGTTTCCCCATCTATTTCCCATGAAGTGATGGGGCCAGNGGACCTTTGTTGGCAGAGTAATATCTCTGCTTTTCAATATACTATCTAGGTTGGTCACAACTTTCCTTCCAAGGAGTAAGGGTCTTTTAATTTCATGGCTGCAATCACCATCTGCAGTGATTTTGGAGCTCAAAAAAAAAAAAGAAAAAGAGTCTGACATCATTTCCACTGTTTCTCCATCTATTTTCCATGAAGTGATGGGACCAGATGCCATGATCTTTGTTTTCTGAATGTTGAACTTTAAGCCAACTTTTTCACTCTCCACTTTCACTTTCATCAAGAGACTTTTTAGTTCCTCTTCACTTTCTGCCATAAGGGTGGTGTCATCTGCATATCTGAGGTGATTGATATTTCTCTTGGCAATCTTGATTCCAGCTTGTGCTTCTTCCAGCCCAGTGTTTCTCATGATGTACTCTATATAAGTTAAATAAGCAAGGTGACAATATACAGCCTTGACGTACTCCTCTTCCTATTTGGAACCAGTCTGTTGTTCCATGTCCAGTTCTAATTGTTGCTTCCTGACCTGCATATAGGTTTCTCAAGAGGCAGGTCAGGTGGTCTGGTGATGGAATTCCAGTTGAGCTATTTCAAATTCTGAAAGATGATGATGTGAAAGTGCTGCACTCAATATGCCAGCAAATTTGGAAAACTCACCAGTGGCCACAGGACTGGAAAAGGTCAGTTTTCATTCCAATCCCAAAGAAAGACAATGCCAAAGAATGCTCAAACTACCACACAGCTACACTCAACTCACACGCTAGTAATGTGCCTCACAATTAGGCTTAATTGGCAAACTACCTTTTTTTTTAGTGTCTTCAAAAGTGAAAAATATTTGTATTTTCTTGTGGTGGAAGAACTTGCAGATTTGAAAGAGGAATCCTGAAATCAGGTGGTTTTGGGGCCCCAGTCTGCACCAGGCTCCAAGGAGGAGTGATTGCATGAGAGTCCAGGGCATTGGCGCCCTGACCAAAGGGCTCCCTGAGCCTCGTGCTCCCTGCCCACAGCCCTGCAGCCAGTGGGGGGCATCTGCTTCTGCTCCTGACGCACATTCCCAGACGCCCTCAGTCTGCCCCCCGCTGCCCTTCGTCGCTGTCTCCGCTGATGCTAAAGCCACAGGGCAGCGCTCAAGCTTGAAAGGATGGAGACTCTAGTTTCAGGTTCCCACCGGAAACCACTGTAATGATATTGCAGGGCTTTCTGCTTTGCTTGTATGTGATTAGACTTTTCGATGGGTAGAGCCTGTTATCTACTTAGTCCTTGCAAACCAGGAAAACTCGGAAAATGTCAAGTCTCTAAACGTGGGTGGGTAAAGTGTCGTAAGTGTGATATGCCAGGATATTTGCTACTTTATTTGAAAGGTTAGGCTTCATAAGAAAACAATAAAGAAGTCCCCGCAGCCAAAAGTGCTTTTTAGAAGGTGCCAGTTACTACTTAAAAATATCAAACCAATATTGCAGAAGTAACTCATGGTGCACCCAGAGCCAAGTATTTTCCAGCCAAGAAGGTGGCCCCTGGAAGCCTTCCTGGGGAGAGATGAAGGGCAGCTTTTACTCCACTGACTGCATGGTCTGGCTCTGGTCTAATGTGGACGTCATCCCACTTGATTACAGAGAAAGCCAAAATCCTCACTCTTACAGAAAGGCTTCTAGAAAGTTCTGTCTGATCGTCAGTCTTCTGATTGTTATATGCATTAATAAGTCACTAACTGGGGCAGACAATCACAGTTTTCTTTAAAGAACTTTTCTTTAAAAACCCATTTTCCAGAAGAGAAATTACTTTTCTCTTTGACTCAGGTCTAAGTTTTCACAAAACGAATTCAAGGTTAGCCCTTAAACACTGTTAGTTCTTAAAAACTGTGCCCAACACACGGGAGCTCAGTACATATCAAATGAATAAGAGTCAGTCTCCACGATTTGCATGGACACTTGCTTACGGTTTCTGTATCTTCTTTGCCTTCCCTGCAAGGTGGTGATCTTGCCACGGGGTTACAGTCTCTCCAGATGCTCAGCACTCCCAGGTCCTGATGGACGTCTGACGACTTGATAAAGAGCACCTTTCTGGTGGGGCTGGACTGGTCGGAGAGGAGCCCAGGTATCTTCAGACACAGCGATGTGCACAGAGAGGCATCGAAGAGCAGAAACTGAAGCCCAAAGGAAAGAGTGTTTGGAGTCAGTGATGGACCAGGAGCAGCTGCCCCGGGAGGTGAGCTTGGACTGAAAAGCGACGAGATGAGGGGGCCTGTGGGCACTTGCTCTGCCCTGTGAAATAACCCGCACTTTTAAAGGCACTTCCAGCCATGACCCACAGTCATAGTTTCCACAGAGGGCTCCTTTAATGTTGGACGATTCCAATGAAAACCGAGGCTGCTGCCTGGGAACAGCCCTCATGGGGTGGGGTGCTGGGTATCCTTCCCACGTGCAGGACATGGGGTGTTTCTCACACAGTGAGGCATCACTGTTACCACCACTTGTGAGAGTCTAGATCAAAATAGAGAAAATCTGTTGCTGCAGTCTGTGAAGCAGCACACTCCTGTTACTTTTGGTTTCGTGTAGAAAACCAGACGGAGCCACCAGCCTGACTCTAGGGGCACACAACGGCAATGGATGAGAATGGATGTGGTTAACCCAATCTCTGCTCTGACTACTACAGGACCACTTACTCTGGGACTGACTATGGTCAAGTTCTACCCCTTGAACAAAGCTACTGCTCATAGACCCCAGACGTCAAAGGAGCTCACCTCCCAATGTTGATGTCACAAAGAGATTTACTCTGGAACTTGTTGAAGCTGCTTTTTTGTTTTTGCTTTTTTAAACAAACTTTCCTTTATTTCAAAGACAAACTTCTGCCTTGACCTGTTTCTCTGTTATTTCCACATTATACAGAATCCAGAATCACAAGGGTTATGTGCTGTATGAACTTAAAGGAATTAGCAGGAATTTACCTCAACATAATAAAGGTTATGTATGACATGCCAACAGCTAACATCATATTCAGTGATGGCAACCAAAAGCGCTGTCTCTGAGACAAGAGCAAAACAAGACTGTGCCCATGCTGGGCAATCAGGCAAGAAAAAGAAACACTAAGCACCCAGATTGGAAAGGAAAAGGTATCGGTTTGCAGATGACATGATTTATGTGTAGAAGACCCCAAAGTTCCATAAAAAAAACTATTCAATTTAATAAAAGAATTCAGTGAAGTTGCAGGATACAAAAATCAGTTGCATTTCTACACACTAACATGAATCATTTAAAAAGGAAATTAATCAAATTATCTCATTTATGCAGGATCAAAAATTATAAAATATTTAGGAGTTAACTAAGGAGATGAAAGTCTTATTTCTGAAAACTACAAAACATTAGAAAAAGAAATTAGAGGAGGTAAAAATGCATGGAAAGATACCACGTTTGTGGTTTGGAAGACTTAGCGTCACAACGTCCAGAGCCAATGTTTATCCCCATCAAAACCTCAATGGTAGTCTTTACAGAAATAGAGAAATAGAGAATAGCTAAAAATTACAGTTAATGAGGACCCATAAAGAAGAGCCAAAGCGATCTTGATAAAGAAGAACAAAGCTAGAGGCATTACAGTTCCTGATGTCAGAATACATCACAAAGGTATGCTAAGGCACAGGAGTTGAATCAAAGGAGCTCATGACTTGGATGGACGGTGGCCCTTTGTGGAAGGAAATCCACCATCCTCAAGCGTACATCACCCGAGCAACAAACCTTCCTAATGCTCGACTCAGGATCTGCTAATCTTGTGGATTTCCGAGAGTTTACATGTTTGCCGCGGTTACAGCCTCTGGAAGGCTTGAAGGATGGAGCACACCCTGGCCTCCTTTGTAGCCCAGCCAGGACTTCAGGGAAAGAGCGGAGGGCACTTTGCTCTCTGGCCCACCCGCAGTTAGGTGCTGGATGAGGTACTTGTCCTCACGAGAGGCTGACGCGGCCGCGGGCCTGCCCAGCAGTCCACACGGCTGCTGTCTGGGCACCTGCTCCCCGCCCTTGGCTCTGGGCTCCTCCAGGTTCGTGTCCCGGGGGGGGGTTGGGGTCAGAATCCACCGTGTCTCCCTGTGTCATCGTCGACTGTAGGCCTGTGTGTTCCGGAACAAAGGAATCCCCAGGACCACTGGATGGAGAGGGGAAAGCGGACTCCTGGATCAACAGCAGTGGCCGGTCCATGTTCGGGGATGGCCTCACTTAGGGAGGAGGGGAAGTCCAGGAGGTCAGTGACCTTTGCCTGCACGCTGGGGAAGCGACTCTTAGTAATGAAGACTGTGCTACTTGGGATATTCTGCTTCGCCTGGCAGCTCAGAAAGCAGTCCATGAGATACAGGGCCAACACAGGGCCTCTTCCTGCTGGTTGTTATGCTGATTAAAGTCCTCCCAGCTTTGGGCTAGAGCTTCTACTTCCTCAGTCTGTCTTTGATTTCTGGACTCTTGACCGAGGACTGTGTCCCTCTGTGTGGCCCCAGGAGGTGTGAGTTGGTTTCTTTGGTCCACATTTGATGTCCTTTTTCACCCCAAACAATCTGCGGTGGTTTCCAGCAGCTGAGAAGAGTGTGGCTGGCCGCAGTCTCCCCCGAGCTCTTGTCTCATCTCATGTCCATGAGGGGGTGACTTGTCCACGTCCTGTCTGGGGTGTGCAGAGCAGACCCACTGACCTGGGTATTTGTCCGACGTTTGTGCCCAGAAGCTGTTGCTTCTTCTCTGGGACAGAGACAGTATTACAGCAGAATTCTCCAGTCTTGAGGAGCAGAAATGTCTTCAACAGAGTACCCTTTATTTTCAAAATTGTGTGTCTTTTGCCATGCTAATGTTAGTGACAAAAGATGGCCATTTCTGTTTTGAGTCTTTATGGCCAAAACTTTAAGGAGGCAAGCCTCTGAGGTCCCTTGGGCATTACTCCTCTTCGTGGTCCAGACGTCTGGAGCCAGGGGGCCAGGCCTCCCAAGTAGACCTCCTGGACTAACCTCTGGGCGGGGTGCCACAAGGTAAGACGTGGCTGGTGGTGTCCGTGCATGAGGGCCCTCTTGAATGTTTGTGCTCAGCCAACAGCCCACGTGCAGACGTGTAACATACATGATCTGAGATGTCACTTTGCTTCGTTTCAAAGCAGAGATGAGCCTTAGACGTTGTAGGAGCCACCAACAGGGGTTGACTGAAATACGTTTAAACAATGCTGTTGGTCTGTTCAGCCTTTGCCCCAAACTTGGACTAAAAACTCAGCGGGTCAGGTTGACAGCAGCCATGTGTCCATGATTTTTTTCAGTCGGCAGCCAGTGAAAGCAGAGCATATGTGTCCGTG
>SJXQ01002518.1:15623-37543 GCA_006408695.1 Aepyceros melampus
GCTGGCGTGGGGGGCTGGGTCTGGGGGCAGAGTGGGGGGCTTACAAGGCCCCAGAGGAGACTGGAGTTGCTGGGATGCCCAGGGGCCCGCTGGAGCCGCTGGGCATCAGACAGGGCCAGAAACACAGGGCCAGGCACTGGGAGCTGGCGGTGAATGGTGTCAGATGCGCGCTCTCCAAAGACTTAGCTTCAAGACCAGGGACCAGGCTTGATCACTCAAGAGCTTTTGTGTAGCAGAGTTTTATTAAAATGAGAAAAGGTCAGAGAAAGCCTCTGACACAGCCATCAGAAGCAGGGTGGAGACTGTCCCTCCCTAGTCTTAACAAGGTGAAGGTGAAGTCGCTCAGTCGTGTCCGACTCTTTGCGACCCCCTGGACTGAAGCCCACCAGGCTCCTCAGTCCATGGAATTTTCCAGGCAAGAGTACTGGAGTGGGGTGCCATTTCCTTCTCCAGAGGATCTTCCCAACCCAGGGATCGAACCCAGGTCTGCCGCACTGCAGGCAGACGCTTTAACCTCTGAGCTAAGGTATATACTTTTCCAATTAGCTACCACAGTACATCAAAATAATGTCTCAAGGCAGTAAGGGTCTTACCAGACCCACTTCCACAATTTACAGTTTGAGATAACAAGATTAGAACTAACAATAGAAAGATCTTACCAGACCCACTCCCATAATATATGTTTTAGGATGAGAGGATTAGTCAGAAGGTTCTCAAGAAGGAGAAACAAGTCCTCAAGTAGGGTACGTTATTGTTATATAATCATCGGTACACATGAAAGGCTGTTGCTGAACAACACAAAGATGCTGGGATCCTTGGCCTCCGGAGGAGAAGAATTCAATCCGGGGCCAGAGATGAGGCTTGATCGCTCAGAGCTTTTGTGTAATGAAGTTTTATTAAAATATAAAGGAGATAGAGAAAGCTTCTGACATTGGCATCAGAAGGGGGCAGAAAAAGTGCCCCCCTGCTAGTCTTCAGCTGGATGTTACATAGTCACTAACAGTCTGTTAATGAAAGAAAGGATGTCTTAAAACTCAGAATGGTACCAGGCCCCTCACCCATAAGATGCATTTTGGGATAATCTTGACACCAGTCCAGGCCATAAAATGATTAACTTGAATCTTGTAGAAAGGCAGATTACCATACCAATAGCTTTGTTTACATAGATTAGGGGAACAATTTCTGAGTTTAACATACTGGTTTGTCAAGTAGGTTCTGAACCATTTGGTGGACCGGACTTGAAGACAGTCTGGGGTAAATGCATAGTACATTAACATAGTTTAAGACAGACATTTCCATAAGAAAAATGCATTGGTTATCTCAAAGTTTGAGAATAGTTAACTTCAGGTGGAATCAGGTGTCAACACAGTATTTTAAGAGGTGAAGGTGAAGGTGAAGTCGCTCAGTCGTGTCCGACTCTTTGCGACCCCATGGACTGTAACCTACTAGGCTTCTCCATCCATGGGATTTTCCAGGCCTTTTAAATTTGTACAGAGAAGGAAAAAAATGTCACTAGTTTGTTTCCTCCTGCCGCTTAAGAGAGATAAAAATGTCTGACACTTGCAGGCTATTCCCTCTGTTTGGAGACCCCTGGCCTTCCTGGCTGTTGCTGTCTCACAGATTTCAAGATGAGCTGTTCTGTTGTGGTATCATCAGCTCTGGGCTTAAAGAAAAAACGTTTTATGTGATTAAGATGCAGCAATGTAGAAAAGAAGTTTGTCCTTCTCTCCTTCTTGAGAGCCCTAGACCCATTTCTCCTCCTTGGGGACCCTGGACTTCTTATCAACCTAAGAATTGACTCTCCCAGTTCAGTTCAGTCACTCAGTCATGTCTGAGTCTTTGCGACCCCAGGGACTTCACCATGCCAGGCTTCCCTGTCCATCACCCACTCCAAGAGTTTACTCAAACTCATGTCCATTGAGTCGGTGATGCCATCCAGCCATCTCATCCTCTGTCGTTCCCCTCTCCTCCTGCCTTCAATCTTGGCCAGCATTAGGGTCTTTTCAGATCAGTCAGTTCTTTGCATCAGGTGGCCAAATGATTGAGTTTCAGCTTCAGCATCAGTCCTTCCAATGAATATTCAGGACTGATTTCCTTTAGGAGGGACTGGTTGGATCTCCTTGCAGTCCAGGGGACTCTCAAGAGTCTTCTCCAACACCATAGGTCAAAAGCATCAATTCTTTGGTGCTCAGCTTTCTTCACAGTCCAACTCTCACATCCGTATATGACTACTGGAAAAACCGTAGCTTTGACTAGATGGACCTTTGTTGGCAAAATGATGTCTCTGCTTTTGAATATGCTATCTAGGTTGATCATAACTTTCCTTCCAAGAAGTAAGCGTCTTTTAATTTCATGGCTGCAGTCACCATCTGCAGTGATTTTGAAGCTCCCTCCCCCCCAAAATAAAATCTGCAACTGTTTCCACTGTTTCCCAATCTATTTATCATGAAGTGATGGGACCAAATGCCATGATCTTAGTTCTAAATGTTGAGAGCTTTAAGCCAACTTTTTCACTCTCCTCTTTCACTTTCATCAAGAGGCTCTTTAGTTATTCTTCACTTTCTTCTATGAGGGTGGTGTCATCTGCATATTACTGTAGGAGAGAAACCAGACCAGTAACCAAATCACAGCCTCCCTGCCTCCACCTGGAATTACTCAGCAGTGTATTTGCCTGGATTCTTTGCCAATAGATAAATAAAATATAGTAATGTTTCAAGTATCATTTACTTTAGGTGAAATTTCTAAAAATAGCATGTGGTTGGATTTTGCTTTTAGATTCAGTTTTAGATTTATTCTTCTACAGAGAGTTAACCTATGAATGATTTCAGGTTAGTTGCTCAATTGTGTCCGACTCTTTGTGACACTTTGGACTGTAGCCCACCAGGTTCCTCTGTCCATGGGATTCTCCAGGCAACAATCCTGGAGTGGGTTGCCATCTCCTTCTCCAGGGGGTCTTCCCGAGCCAGGGACCGAGCCTGGGTCTCCTGCACTGCTGGTAGGTTCTGTACGATGTGAGCCACCAGGGAAGCCTGGGATGATAATAGAATCATATCTAATTTAAACACTTTTCCTCACTTCAACCTAGGCTTGCATGCAGCTTCCTTCTTTTGGTCCTGGATTGGTATTTTCTTCTGTGTTCTCTATGATTTACAAGTAATATGTACTATATGCGTGCTAACTAGTGATTATTTTTAGTTCTTAATGATGGCATTCTTCAGCCATATTTCCCTAATTAGTAGAGTCACTGGTGTTGACTTTAAAAAGATGTACAATTTGAGAGTTGTGAGTGAAGTTTTATTTGGGGCAAAATGAGGACTACAGCCCGGGAGGCAGCATCTCAGATAGCTCTGAGAGACTGCTCCAAAGCGGCAGCGGGGGAGGTCACTATATGAGGTTTGGCCGAAAGGGGAGCTCAGAGCTGTGAAGCACTCATTTTTGTGAAAGGCTTTCTGTGAGTCCTGAGGATCTGGTGTCACCGTGAAGGGATTGAGTGCTTTTCTAGATATGAGGCGATGCAAGGACTGAGATCACAAAATCTGTTCCAGAAACATCCAACTATCTAAAGACCTGTCCCCGCAGATTCCCCAGAGCACAGAGTGCCTCACTCTGCCCTGAACTCCCTCAGGGGGTGTTAGGGGCTGCCAGCTCGCAGCATGGGGTTCGATCTCCGTGGGGGCAGATGGCAAGCGCCTTTGTTGCCGGGTCGTTGGCCATGCTCTTGGTAAGCACCAATTTGCAGTTGACCCTGGTGCCACGCTCTGTCTTGAGTCCCCTGCTGCTGAAGCTGTGCTTATAGGAGCCCTCGCCTCCTCACACACACCGTACGTATGTCCACTGCCCAAGATGAGAGGAAGTATCTACTGTTTTAAATGACTTGCAGCTATTTTATGTAATCTTATGTAATTCAATATTGAGATTTCTTTTTACATTTTCATTTCATTTTAAAAGCTGCTGCTGCTGCTGCTGCTGCTAAGTCGCTTCAGTCATGTCCAACTCAGTGCAACCCCATAGATGGCAGCCCACCAGGCTCCCCGTCCCTGGGATTCTCCAGGCAAGAACACTAGAGTGGGTTGCCATTTCCTTCCCCATGCATGAAAGTGAAAAGTGAAAGTGAAGTCGCTCAGTCGTGTCCGACTCTTCATGACCCCATGGACTGCAGCCCACGAGGCTCCTCCATCCATGGGATTTAGAAGTATCTACTGTTTTAAATGACTTGCAGCTATTTTATGTAATCTTATGTAATTCAATATTGAGATTTCTTTTTACATTTTCATTTCATTTTAAAAGCTGCTGCTGCTGCTGCTAAGTCGCTTCAGTCATGTCCAACTCAGTGCAACCCCATAGATGGCAGCCCACCAGGCTCCCCGTCCCTGGGATTCTCCAGGCAAGAACACTAGAGTGGGTTGCCATTTCCTTCCCCAATGCATGAAAGTGAAAAGTGAAAGTGAAGTCGCTCAGTCGTGTCCGACTCTTCATGACCCCATGGACTGCAGCCCACGAGGCTCCTCCGTCCATGGGATTTTCCAGGCAAGAGTACTGGATTGGGGTGCCATCACCTTCTCTGCATTTTAAAAGCAGTTTAATTTTTTACATAATTTCTACTTAGACTGATTTGGGGCTAACAGGTTTTATAATACCATCGCTTTCTCATTCTTGAAAATTTTCATTTTCTCTATTTGTTGAACTGTTGACATGCAATGTCGTTTAAAAAAAAAAATTGGCGTTCCTGGGTGGTGTCTGAGTTCTATGTTTTCTGAGCATTTACACCTTTTCCTGCCTTTACACATGAAGAGATCTGGCTGGATATAAATCTGATGTCTAGGTTTGCAGAGAAATCTGACAGTGGCTTGATTTTCAGCCTTTATTTGTTTCAATGTTTGTAGAAGATTTTTTAAATTACAAAAAAGTCAAAATATAACTTAGAAGAATAATTTGAAACTCAATTACTACTGCCACACATACCTCCCACATACTTTCAGTCTGAATTATCACAAAATCCACTTAATGGAAATCTGAGTTACATTATGGAGGTTTAGCCCTTTAGTAAATGAGCTTCCCAGGGGACTCAGTGGTAAAGAATCTGCCTGCAATGCAGGAGACATGGGAGACACAGGTTCAATCCCTGGGTCAGGAAGATCCCCTGGAGAAGGAAACAGCAACCTACTCCAGCTTTCTTGACTGGAGAATCCAATGGATAGAGGGGCCTGGTGGACCACAGTCCATGGGTCACAAGGAGTCAGACACAAGTGAGCACGTACTCACTGAGGTCTTTCAGTTCAGTTCAGTCACTCAGTCATGTCCGACCCTTCGTGACCCTATAAACTGAAGCATGCCAGGCCTTCCTGTCCATCACCAACTCTTGGAGTTTACCGAAACTCATGTCCATTGAGTCAGTGATGCCATATAACCATCTCATCCTCTGTCATCCCCTTCTCCTCCTGCCTTCGATCTTTCCCAACATCAGGGTCTTTTCAAATAAGTGAGCTCTTCGCATCAGGTGGCCAAATGATTGGAGTTTCACTTCAGCATCAGTCCTTCCAGTTAACAACCAGGACTGATCTCCTTTAGGATGGACTGGTTGGATCTCCTTGCAGTCCAAGGGACTCTCAAAAGTCTTCTCCAACACCACAGTTCAAAAGAATCAATTATTCTGTGCTCAGATTTCTTTACAGTCCAACTCTCATATCCATACATGACTACTGGAAAAACCATAGCCTAAAGACTTAGGTCTTTAGGTAATAGAATAAGATGCTTTCCTGTTTTAAAGACATGTGCCCACAGTTCTACATGAAATTTAATATAAACAAAGTATTGCAAATAAAAAGCAGAAGTAAATACAGACATCATTGTTTCTAAAGTCTGTGGAGAGCTTATCCCTCTTTCCCCACTGAGCCTCCACTATGCGGGGCTCCCCTTATGCCCGGAGAAGGCCTCACACCCAGGATGGAAGGGGACCGCCCAGACCCCAAGGCTCAGACAGAGCGGCTGGTCCTGGCGAGGGTGGAGGACGTGGCTCAGGAAGGAGCGTGTGGTTGTGCTAAAAAGCCAGCGCCTGGGATGGAGCGCAGGTTCTGATGAATAAACTGTCCTAAGCCTTTGTTTGTGCGCTGTCTGACTGCCAGAGCTGCGTCTCAGTGTGTGCTGACCTCAAAGGGCGGAGGCCCACGGCACACGGCAGGAGTGTGCGTAAGTGAGGAACTGCCCACAAGCCAGGATTGTGGGGTCTCTGTTTCCACTGTTTCCTTCTCATCATAATCTCAGTGTTGGGTACCTCTGTCTTCACCCCTTGATGCGCCCGAGCCCCGAGACTGTGCAGAGAGTGTGCAGGGCATGACGGGCTGTCTGCATTCCTGGCTGGAGTGCGAGTCCTGGGAAGGCAGAGGTCCATCCACGCGTGATCCATCCACGCGTGTTCCCAGAGCCCAGCCTGCCGTGTGCAGCGCCCGCCACACACGCTGGTGACAGGAAGGAAGGACGAGCTGGTGGGAATGAGTGACTGTGGCCCTGAGAGTCGCCACTTGAATACTTTGTGTTTTTAATGCTATCATATGAATTAAGGGCAGGAGGAGAAGGGGGAACAGAGGATGCGATGGTTGGATGACATCACTCACTCAACAGACACGAGTTTAAGTAAACTCCAGGAGTCAGTGAGGGACAGAGGAGCCTGGTGGGCTTCGGTTCATGGGGTCACAAAGAGTCGGACACGACTTAGCGACTGAACAACAATCACAATACAGATTGAGGATTCTGCATACAGTTTAGGGTTTCTGTTTTCTCCTAACCTCCTAAGCATTACCTTTCATCATTTTATCATCTGTATCCCAGTGGACGGCACACCGCTATCTCGTCACGGCCTCAGTTCCCAGTTCTTGTCCTGTGTGCATCCTTGCTTAAAACCTGTCCCCCCTTCTGTTGCTTAGGGTAGATCCTTGTGAAGAAGCACTGTCTTTATGTGGCTGCCTCAGGTGGCACCCAGGACCTTTGGCGCAGGTGCGGGGTTCAGTTCCCTGACTAGGGGTTGAACCTGGGCCTCCTGCACTGGAGGAGAGAGTCCTGGCCTCAGGACCACTAGGCAAGTCCCCCAGGATAGAGTCTTCAGAAGTTAAGCTGTCAAAGTTTGTGAACATTTTTAAAGTTACTGCTGTCTTTACCAAATCGTTTTCTACAACGTTTGGGTCAATTTCATCCTATCACTCACATTCCAGGTCTTGCCTCACATGGTCAGAGTTGAACCATATTTTTTTCACAAGTTATTGTAAGTGTCAGGAAATGAAAATGCATCACTTTCCTCGCTTGTGAGACTGAACAAGCTCTGTATGTTTATTAGTCATTTTCTTTCATGCTTGGCTTTTTATGTAAACTGACTACATATTTCTTGGCGTCTTGGCAGGTTTCTTACTGACTGAACCTTAGGAATACTAACTGCTTTTCATAGTTCTTGCAAATATTTTTATTTGCCTTTTAATTTAGTTTTCGGCTTTTTTTTTTGATGTGCAGAACTTTAAAATGTTTATATGGTAAAATGGAGCACGTTTCTTTGAGTTTAGGAAGAGCTTTCTCAATTGTGATAAAACATTCACACATATATTCTTTTTTATGGACCTATATATTCTTACGCTATCTTTTGGTTTTTATTTTCGATACATTATTAACTGTTTCATCTGAGACTTACATTCATCCATAACGTGAAGTACTAGCATATGCTTTTCTTTCGTGGTTTTAAAATGAGCTTTGATTTTTTTTTTCTGAAAGGGCCCTTGAGAACTGCTGGTCAGGTGAGGCCTTTCCAGCTCCTGGGGTGCTGGTGGGACATGTGTGGCTTGAGAGGAGCCCACGGGCACCTGGCCTCCCGGTGGCTCAGATTTGCCCTCCCAGAGCTGTGGATGGGCAGAGCTGTGAGTGAGCCTGGCCCAGACCCTTGCCAGTGTGATGCCAGCCCAGGTCTCCAGCCTGGGCCTGGGTCATGACCCTGGGGACGGCAAGTGTGTTCTTAGCACAGGGCGGCTGGGCTGCTGGAGGGAGGCATGGTCCGACCATGAGGCTGGGAAACCTTTGCTTTGCTGACCTTGGTGCCAAACCAGGTCCATCTGCTATTTGAGAACAGAACTGTATTAATGAAAAGATCCTATCAAAACAAAACCAAAAATTTTCTGAGGAAGAACTCTGAAATTTCTGGACTGGTTATTTCTCATTCCACACTCGTTACTATGACAACAAGTATCTTTTGCTAAGGCAGATAGCTGGAGACAAAGTGACTACTTGAGAAAATGAGTTACTTTATTTTAAATTTTTTTTTTTTCTCAGAGAAATAAATGCTGTCAAATGTAGTCCTTGGAAAATAAAGTGAAGGCCTATTCAGTCCTGGTCTCATCAGGTGTGGGCACCCCCGCCTGCTGACCAGGCCAGGCCGTGGGTGAGTCTGTTGCTGGGACAGCTGTGTTCTCCCAGGCGCCTCAGCCCCACAGCCACCCTCCAGCCCTCCTGGGGCCGCCTGTGACCTATCCTATCACCAGGGAAATTTTTTAATGAAGTCCTGAATCTCTCAGAGACCTCTTTCTTAAGTTACTACATCCGTGGTCAAGGCGTCCCGGGGGGTTCCATGCTCTCTCTCTGCAACTCTTTGGCTGCCTGCCTGGGGGAAGGACTGTGGTTCACCGGGTCCCCAGGGCCTGGGGCGGAGGCCTCGGGGCCCGAGTGGAGGGCGTCCTTCTGTTTCTGGTGCCGCAGCCCGGCCCCTGATCATGGTGCTGGGACCACGTCCTGCAGCCCCAGGGGCGCCGGGCGCTCGTCTTCAGCTGCCTGCTCTACTCACCGCCGCGTGCAGACAAGCAGCGCCGGGTGCGCCTCGACTTGATGGATCCGTAAGGAGCTGGCTGGAGAGTCACCTGGATCTTTACTCCCTGGAGAGATCTAAAGCGCCAGCTCTCCAGGAATTCTAAGTTGAGGTTTTCTGCTTCCAAGCATGGAGGAGAGTCAGCAGGACAATGTCTAAGCCGCCTTTGGGTGTTGCTCTCCATTGGAAGCAGAGGAGAGCCTCTGGCCATTCGATTCTTTGTGTCTAGAAAATCTGCCTCCTGAGTTCACAAGTCCCAGGGATGTGGGCCAGAGGAACGCCTTCTGCCCTGGGCCAGATCCCTGTAAGGAACACTTCCGTAGGCAGCTTGCCCGCCCTGGCTACCACCATTAATGCGGAGTGAGTGAACAGGACCTGCTTTCTGCAGTGACGCCTCAGTCCTGGGGGATAGAGGCAAACAAGACACCATTTGTCCCAAGAGACTTAGAGTCCAGATGAGAAGCAGAATAAGCATGTTCATGGTGAGGCTGGTGCCAAGGGAAAGGCGGTGCCTCAGGCCCCTGGGGGAGTCCTCAGCCTCAGCCACAGACGGGCACCTGCCACCCATCTCCGCAAGGACTGAACTTGGTGCCGCTGCAGCTGCTGACCCTCAACATCCGCTGAAAGGAGCTCAGGGTGGGGAGAGGAACGAGGCACTCTGCTCCAGGAAAAACTGGCAGAACGGGTCGTCAGACAGGTATTTTAGGAGCTGACTTTACGAGCCCAGTTCTTGTTATCACCTATCTAGAACACTATAATCCTTCACGGTGATGACGCTGCTCGTGACTAGCAGAAACCTTCTGCACAAAAAATACGTGCCCGATTGTATGTACGCCCCCTTCACTCAGATCATATGTATGCCGGCGTCCCCTCTTACTTCTTGTGAGCACTTTCTCAGAACTATCGGAAATGCTGTCTCCTGAGCTGTAGTCCTCTTTTGCCCCCAGGGAAACGTAACCTGCAGCTCTCATGCTGCACGCTTCTGGTGAGCCCAGCCTGCCGGCAGGGAGTGCAGCTGCTTTGTGGGGTTGGCTGAGAACCTGGGGTCACGGTGGTGAGGGTCCCTCAGAGCACAGTGTGACCCAAAGCACACACCAGGAAGGCCATCCCGTGGACGGTTTGGAGAGAATCCGGGGGAGAAGCAGCACCGGGACCCCAGCTAAGAAGCTGTCGGTTAACACCCACAAAACAAGCTCACAGAGGAGGGGGTGGGGGGCCCCCCTGCTTTCCTCCAGCTTCTCCATCACAAAGTCCTAAGCTTGTCTGATGAGGAGCGACCCTTCTCACAGGGATGGGAGAGGAAGATGCTTTGCAAAGGCCTTGGGGAGGCAGCTGGGGGTGCCTCCTTGGAAATACTCCCTGATCAGCATTCACGAGTGTGTTTTGCGCACACACACACAGAACCTGGAACTATGCTTCCAGAGATGGGCCTTCTATAGTGCTAAGAACAGAGAGTCCTTGGGTTTCAGAGTAGGCTGACAGTTTTGGGAGAACGCATTGACCCAAGCTTGGGAAAGTCTGCAAGAGTCACCCTTTCATGGGGTCTTACTATATTGTGTGATTTAAACCTGAAAGGGTTGTGATTGTATGAAGATCAGAAAAGCACAAGTTTTGCATATTCTGGATGCATGATTGCAATGATTAAATTAAATGATTAAACGATTAATATGAAAGCTTGTATCCTTCAGGTGTCCTGAGTTTACACACTGCTTCTCATACTTTGTCACCCACGGCATCCAGCACACAAAGATTTGTAAAACCTTAAATTTCCTTGGAAGGAATGATGCTGAAGCTGAACTCCAGTACTTTGGCCACCTCATGTGAAGAGTTGACCCATTGGAAAAGACTGATGCTGGGAGGGATTTGGAGGCAGGAGGAGAGGGGCAATAGAGGATGAGATGGCTGGATGGCATCACTGACTGGATGGACATGAGTTTGAGTGAACTCTGGGAGCTGGTGATGGTCAGGGAGGCCTGGTGTGCTGCAATTCATGGGGTCACAAAGAGATGGACACGACTGAGCGACTGAACGGAACTGAAATCTCCAAAGATTTACTGCACAATTGCACTTGTCTCACACACTAGTAAAGTAATGCTCAAAATTCTCCAAGCCATGCTTTAGCAATACGTGAACCGTGTACTTCCAGATGTTCAAGCTGGTTTTAGAAAAGGCAGAGGAACCAGAGATCAAATTGCCAACATCCGCTGGATCATGGAAAAAGCAAGAGAGTTCCAGAAAAATATCTATTTCTGCTTTATTGACTATGCCAAAGCCTTTGCCTCTGTGGATCACAATAAACTGTGGAAAATTCTGAAAGAGATGGGAATACCAGACCACCTGACCTGCCTCTTGAGAAACCTATATGCGGGTCAGGAAGCAACAGTTAGAACTGGACATGGAACAGACTGGTTCCAAATAGGAAAAGATCTGGAGTTATTTCTCCACTGATCTCCAGTAGCATATTGGGCACCTATTGACCTGGGGAGTTTCTCTTTTGCTATCCTATCATTTTGCCTTTTCATACTGTTCATGGGGTTCTCAAGGCAAGAATACTGAAGTGGCTTGCCATTCCCTTCTTCAGTGGACCACATTCTGTCAGACCTCTCCACCATGACCCTCCCATCTTGGGTTGCCCTGCAGGCATGGCTTGGTTCATTGAGTCAGACAAGGGTATTCTGCATATAAGTTAAATAAACAGGATGACAATATACAGTCTTGATATACTCCTTTTCCAATCTGGAACCAGTCCACTGATCCAAGTCCAGTTCTAACTGTTCCTTCCTGACCTGCATATGGATTTCTCAGGAGGCAGGTCAGGCGATCCAGTATTCCTGTCTCTTTAAGAATTGTCCATAGTTTATTGTCCACACAGTCAAAGGCTTTGGTGTAGTCAATAAACCAGAAGTGGATGTTTTTCTGGAACTCTCTTGCTTTTTTCGATGATCCAATGAATGTTGGTAATTTGATCTCTGGTTCCTCTGCCTTTTCTAAAACCAGCTTAAACATTGGAAGTTCACAGTTCATGTACTGTTAAAGCCTGGCTTGGAGAATTTTGAGCATCACTTTGCTAGCATGCGCGATGAGTGCAACTGTGTGGTAGTTTGAGCATTTTTTTAACATTGCCTTTCTTTGAGAATGGAATGAAAACTGGCCTTTTCCAGTCCTGTGGCCACTGCTGAGTTTTCCATATTTGCTGGCATATTGAATACAGCACTTTCACAGCATCATCTTTTAGGATTTGAAAGAGTTCAACTGGAATTCCATCACCTCCACTAGCTTTGTTCGTAGTGATGCTTCCTAAGGCCCACTTGACTTCAAATCCATGATGTCTGGATGTAGGTGAGTGATCATACAATCATGGTTATCTGGGTCATGAAGATCTTTTTTGAATAGTCCTTCTGTCTATTCTTGCCACCTCTTCTTAATATCTTCTGCTTCTGTTAGGTCCATACCATTTCTGTCATTTTTTGTGCCCATCTTTGCATGAAATATTCCCTTAGTATCTCTAATTTTCTTGAAGAGATCTCTAGTCTTTCCCATTCTACTGTTTTCCTCTATTTCTTTGAAATGATCACTAAGGAAAGGTTTCTTCTCTCTTCTTGCTATTCTTTGGAATTGTGCATTCAAATGGGTATATCTTTCCTTTGCCTTTAGCTTCTCTTCTTTTCTCAGCATTCATAATGCCTCCTCAGACAACCATTTTGCCTTTTTGCATTTCTTTTTCTTGGAGACGGTCTTGATCACTGCCTCCTATACAGTGTCACAAACCTCTTGTTCATAGTTCTTCAGGCACTCTATCAGATCTAATCTCTTGAATATGTTTGTCACTCCCATTGTATAATCATAAGGGATTTGATTTAGGTAATATGTGAATGGTCTGGTGGTTTTCCCTACTTTCTTCAATTTAAGTCTGAACTTTGCAATAAGGAGTTCATGATCAGAGCCACAGTCTGCTCCCGGTCTTATTTTTGCTAACTGTATAGAGCTTCTCCATCTTTAGCTGCAAAGGATATAATTAACCTGACTTCAGTATTGACCATCTGGTGATGTCCATGTGTAGAGTCCTCTTCTGTGTTGTTGGAAGAGAGTTTTGCCAGTGCATTCTCTTGGCAAAAATCCGTTAGCTTTTGCCCTGCTTCATTTTGTAGTCCAAGGTCAAACTTGCCTGTTACTCCGGGTATCTCTTGACTTCCTACTTTTGAATTCCAGTTCCCTATGATGAAAAGGACATCTTTTTTGGGTGTTAGTTCTACAAGGTTTGTGGGTCTTCATAGAACCATTCAACTTTAGCTTCTTCAGTGTTACTGGTTGGGGTATAGACTTGCATTACTGTGATACTGAATGGTTTGCCTTGGAAACGAACAGAGATCATTCTGTCATTTTTGAGATTGTACCCAAGTACTGCATTTTGGACTCTTTTGTTGACCATGATGGCTATTCCATTTCTTCTGAGGGATTCCTGCCCACAGTAGTAGATATAATGGTCATCTGAATTAAATTCGCCCATTCCAGTCCATTTCAGTTCACTGATTCCTAAAATGTCAGTGTTCACTCTTTTCATCTCCTGTTTGACCACTTCCAATTTACCTTGATTCATGGACCTAACATTCCATGTTCCCATGCAATGTTGTTCTTTACAGCAACAGACTTTACTTCCATCACCAGTCACATCCACAACTGGTTGTTATTTTCTGTTGGCTCCATTTCTTCTCTCTTTCTGGAGTTTTTTCTCCAGTCTTCTCCAGTACAATAATGGGCACCTACCGATCTGGGAATTTCATCTTTTAATGTCATATCTCTTTGCCTTTTCATATTGTTTATGGGGTTCTCAAGGCAAGAATACTGAAGTGGTTTGCCATTCCCTTCTCCAGCAGACCACGTTTTGTCAGAACTCTCCACCATGACCAGTCTGTCTTGGGTAGCCCTACACGGCATGACTCATAGTTTCATTGAGTAAGACCAGAATGTGGTCTCTGTGATCAGTTTGATTAGTTTTCTGCAGTTGTGGTTCTCAGTCTGTCTGCCCTCTGATGGATAAGGATGAGAGGCTTATCAAAGCTTCCTGATCAAACTTCAATGTGCATACAAATCATCTAGGAGCTTTTAAAATTCAGATCCTAGGTCAGTAGGTGGAGCGAGTGAGTGAAAGCTGCTCAGTTGTTTCTGACTCTCTGCAACCCCAAGGACTACACAGTCCCTGGAATTCTCCAGGCAAGAATACTGTAGTGGGTAGTTTTTGCCTGGTTGGATCTTCCCAACCCAGGGATCAAACCCAGGCCTCCCGCATTGCAGGTGGATTATTTGCCAGCTGAGCCACTAGTGGAGAACTCAAGATTCTGTAGTTTTAACAAGCTCCCATGTGATGTTAGGTGCTGCTGGTCCTGGGTCATTCTTTGGGTTGCAAGGACTTAGAACATTTACTTTTCATGGATCACCCTAACCAATATCCATTATAAACAAATTGACACACATCTCCAAACTCCCAAGGATTCAATCTCTAGATTCCAGTTGGGCTGCTCTAAGGGAAAGGATTTGTGTTCCTCTGACAGAAGAAATTTTGTCAAGATCCTTTGAGAGCTACAAATAAATTCTTCCATTTAATTGTTTGCATTATCAGACAACCTGCCATGTTCATCTAATAAGAAAGTGTGTGCCTGTGTTCCTGTTTTTCCAGTAGGTTAATGGTGATTCAATATATTTAGAGCTGGAAGCTACTTTACTTGGCTAGGACATTTGAATGAAAAATGGGCACTCCAGCTACATCTCCCTTGGCAAAGTAATCCATTTAATCAGTAGTGTTGTTTATATCTAGATAGTGGGTTTTAATCTGAATTACTATCTGCTGATTTTAAGAGAAGGCAAGGAGGATAAGGAAAGGAGAAGAAACTCTTCTCCTGAGCTGTGTTGAGTCAATCTGTGGTTTATCCATCATGACAAGAGCTACTAGAAACAGGGGCAGACCTCAAATTTTCCTTGGTCCTCAGGAGACTCTATCACGCATACAAGAAACAACTCCCCTCTATTTGAAAGAGGTGGTATTTTTGTTGATTTTCCTCCTCTTCTGAGTCTCATATTTTCTCCATAATTTGCTATGGTAGATTTGTAGATTGCAGAAAAAATAAATATATTTACAATTGTCTGGAGGAAAAAAACTTACAATCCAATTAAAAAGATAGAAAGTGATTATTATTTAGCTTGTATCATGCCATGTTTTAAAAATAAACCAGTGTCTCACTGATCACTGAACCCAGGGTAGGCAAGGCATGAGCTGGGAAGCTGAAAGAAAATACAAGGAACTGTAGGAACTGCAGACATGTTTTATTCCCTCTGGCTGATGCAGCAGCAAGGCAGACATGCTTTATTCTCTAACGGCTGATACTGCTGCTCGGGCTGTTTCACGTGCTGCTTATATAGGTATACATGAACAAAGGTGACATGTGGCCAAGCAATACACCATGATGTGCGTGCACATTGCTATAAATGATCTCAGCTGTTAGGTAACCATGCAAAGTCATTGTTTACAGAACATGGGTCAAGAGCAAGAGGCTGTGTGGCAAGAGACATCACCATCACCATCTTGGCTAATTGCTATTCCCCTACAACCAGGAACACAGAAATAAAATGTTGCCAGTAGTCTTTGAAATAAAACTACAGAAAGTCTTATTTTTTAATCAAAACCTATCTCTTTCATCATTTATTACAAGTATAAGAAGAAAAACCAGAATTAAATAGGTGAAACTTCTTAATATGTGATTTATTACCCTTCTCTTTCAGTTTTGACAAAAACCTATACTACATGGTACCTAATTTGTTTTAGGTACAAGAATATGCTGTAAAATGGAATTTTGGTTATGTACAAAATGTGTATATATATATATATATATATATACTTTTTGTTTTTTCAACAGTTATGCAGTGATTGAAACCCAATAATTAAATTCAATTTATAAAATTTTTAGTCATGAGAAGTCAGCCCACTTTGAACCTAGTCCACACACCATTTGAAGAGATTGAAAAAGTCATATAACACTAGAGGCAATTAAATGAGACATTTGGCTAGTGAGATCTGTGAAGATGGCTCCTTATGTTGCTATAAATATAAAACAATCATTTACTGTTTGGACAGAGAAAGTAAAAGCAAGTTCAATTAATCATTGGGTTAACTACAATGCAGGAAAAAATTAAATTAAAATGTTTATTATACTTGAGAACAATTTGTGTCTTTTACAGGACTTTAGATAATATGTATAGTAGAATGAGGCAGGCTTTTGTGAAAATTGAATTTTCCCAGAAAGGAAAGTGCCTTGTGATGTCAGTGAAGAGTGAACAAAGCATCTCAGAGTCCCGGACATTTAACAGCCATCTCCTGGGGCAGGACAGTCAGTCTCCCTCCGGTTGCAGGGACAACTTCCCTTTCCACAGACCTGCTTTTGGATCCCAGCTGTTTCAGCTGTTTCAGTCACCAGCATTGCTAACTTTGAAGAAGTCACTTACTATCCCTACACCCTAGTTTGACCCTGAGTGAACAGCAGTGTTTATGCCAGTGATCTCTGGACATTCTTTTCTTCCTCAGACTCTAGCATCCTGTGATGCTTTGTTCCTTTTGAAACAGAGTGAAAACATCTACTTTTTAGCATTGGTGAGTATATTGAAAATGTTACAAGTCTAGTACCTGGGACGCATTGGTGCTCAGTAACTGTACTGTGCAAACATGGGGGCAAAGTCAGGAAACTAGGGGTGCAACAGGAGCAGCAGACACTCTCACTACCCTTTCCACTGCCCTCCCACCTAGTGATTCCAAGTCTTTGAACTCTGGCTTTTCTGAAGAATGGGAGTGATACTTATTTTCTCTGATGAAGCCACTAAAGGCTTACAAAATCTCTTTGATATCATGGGATTTTCTATCATTTCAGAAATCTGCTATGCTGCCATCATATATTTTCCTGACCTTCACCAGTCCTAGTTCTCTCTCCATGCTTTTGTTTGTTTATTCCACAAACATGGCATGCCTACCACGTGATATTTTTTTAATGCAAGAGGAATTTTATGCCCATATTTCTCTAACTTTCCAATTCTGAGGGAACGCATGAAGCATGGAGCTCAAACTCAGCACCACTCAGCTGAAAGTTTGACCAAAAGATGATACCAAGTGCAGATGATGTAACTAAAGGGTCAGAAATGTCCCACATTGCATTCAGGGGAAAATACCAATGCCTTGGTGTGGTCACTGCTGAGCTCTCCAGGGGCACCCCTCTCACTCTCTGCACCAACTATCCTGAGAGAGTGCAAATGTCACCTTTTCCTAGAGGCTTCCCTCGTGCCTCCACCCCTGCCTCCACCCTTCCCCATCTCAGCTGCACCTGTCACAGTGGCCTCAGTTGTGTGCTAAACTGATGCTCCTCCCAGAGACCAGTGGGTATCAAACTTTATCTGAATCACCTAGAGGGCTTTTGCAACCAGCATGCTGGTCCCCACTCCCAGTTTCTGATTTAGTAAGTCTAGGGTAGGGCACAAGAATTTGCATTTCCAATAAGTTCCCAGGAATTATGGTGCTGTTGGTTCAAGTGCACACCTTGAGAAGCCCTTTCTAGTCTACCATGTCCTTGAGGAGAAGAACATGGATTTCTTTTATTTGGTATCCTGAGCACCCAGCACAGAGATTGGCATATTGTAGACATTCAGACCATATCTGTTGAATAGAAGAAATGGGTGAAATCATGACTCCCTTGCCACTGCATTTGCAGATGGAAGGACTAATTGGGCCCACAGTACAAGAATAAAAGCAATCCTCCATTACTATTAAGCTCCTCTTAAAACAAACAGAGAGTGAGGGCCACTCTGCTGGGCTCTGAGCTATACCACAATATCTAGTGCTGCTGAAAGCTAGTATATGAAAATACAAAATTTCTTTTTAATACATAAAAATCACCCCCCAGGATCATAGACTTGGTTTGACTGGAGATAAAAATGTTACTCAAGAAACAAGAAAAAAGTCAAATAAATAACCTAATTCTACACCTAAAGCAACTAGAAAAGGAAGAAATGAAGTATCCTAAGGTTAGTAGAAGGAAAGAAATCTTTAAAAATTAGGGCAGAAATAAATACAAAAGAAACAAAAGAGACCATAGCAAAAATCAACAAAGCTAAAAGCTGGTTCTTTGGGAAGACAAATGAAATTGACAAACCATTAGCCAAACTCATCAAGAAACAAAGGGAGAAGAATGAAATCAACAAAATTAGAAATGAAAATGGAGAGATCACAACAGACAACACAGAAATACAAAGGATCATAAGAGACTACTATCAGCAACTATATGCCAATAAAATGGACAACTTGGAAGAAATGGACAAATTCTTAGAAAAGTATAAGTTTCCAAAACTGAACCAGGAAGAAATAGAAAATCTTAACAGACCCATCACAAGCAAGGAAATTGAAACTGTAATCAGAAATCTTCCAGCAAACAAAAGCCCAGGACCAGATGGCTTCTCAGCTGAATTCTACCAAAATTTAGAGAAGAGCTAACACCTATCCTACTCAAACTCTTCCAGAAAATTGCAGAGGAAGGTAAACTTCCAAACTCATTCTATGAGGCTACCATCACCCTAATACCAAGACCAGACAAAGATGCCACAAAAAAAGAAAACTACAGGCCAATATCACTGATGAACATAGATGCAAAAATCCTTAACAAAATCCTAGCAAACAGAATCCAACAACACATTAAAATTCCAGCAAACAAAAGCCCAGGACCAGATGGCTTCTCAGCTGAATTCTACCAAAATTTAGAGAAGAGCTAACACCTATCCTACTCAAACTCTTCCAGAAAATTGCAGAGGAAGGTAAACTTCCAAACTCATTCTATGAGGCTACCATCACCCTAATACCAAGACCAGACAAAGATGCCACAAAAAAAGAAAACTACAGGCCAATATCACTGATGAACATAGATGCAAAAATCCTTAACAAAATCCTAGCAAACAGAATCCAACAACACATTAAAAATCATACATCATGACCCAAGTGAGCTTTATCCCAGGGATGCAAGGATTCTTTAATATCCACAAATCAATCAATATAATACACCACATTAACAAATTGAAAGATAAAAACCATATGGTTATCTCAATAGATGCAGAGAAAGCCTCTGAAAAAATTCAACATCCATTTAAGATAAAAAAAAAAAACCCTCCAGAAAGCAAGAATAGAAGGAACATACTTCAACATAATAAAAGCTATATATGACAAACCCACAGCAAACATTATCCTCAATGGTGAAAAATTGAAAGCATTTCCCCTAAAGTCAGGAACAAGACAAGGGTGCCCACTCTCACCACTACTATTCAACATAGTTTTGGAATTTTTAGCCACAGCAATCAGAGAAGAAAAAGAAATAAAAGGAATCCAGATTGGTAAAGAAGAAGTAAAACTTTCACTGTTTGCAGAATGACATGATCCTCTACATGGAAAACCCTAAAGACTCCACCAGAAAATTACTAGAGCTAATCAATGAATATAGTAAAGTTGCAGTATATAAAATTAACACAGAGAAATCCCTTGCGTTCCTATACACTAACAATAAGAAAATAGAAAGAGAAATTAAGGAAACATTTCCATTTACCATTGCAATGAAAAGAATAAAATACTTAGGAATATATCTACCTAAAGAAAAAGGAATCCAGATTGGTAAAGAAGAAGTAAAACTTTCACTGTTTGCAGAATGACATGATCCTCTACATGGAAAACCCTAAAGACTCCACCAGAAAATTACTAGAGCTAATCAATGAATATAGTAAAGTTGCAGTATATAAAATTAACACAGAGAAATCCCTTGCGTTCCTATACACTAACAATAAGAAAATAGAAAGAGAAATTAAGGAAACATTTCCATTTACCATTGCAATGAAAAGAATAAAATACTTAGGAATATATCTACCTAAAGAAACTAAAGACTTATATATAGAAAACTATAAAACACTGATCAAAGAAATCAAAGAGGACACAAATAGATGGAAAAATATACCATGTTCATGGATTGGAAGAATCAATATAGTGAAAATGTGTATACTACCCAAAGCAATCTATAGATTCAATGTAATCCCTATCAAGCTACCAACAGTATTTTTCACAAAACTATAACAAATAATTTCACAATTTGTATGGAAATACAGAAAACCTCAAATAGCCAAAGCAATCTTGAGAAAGAAGAATGGAACTGGAGGAATCAACCTGCCTGACTTCAGTCTATACTACAAAGCTACACTCATCAAGACAGTATGGTACTGGCACAAAGACAGAAATATAGATCAATGGAACAAAACAGAAAGCCCAGAGATAAATCCACGCACCTATGGACACCTTATCTTTGACAAAGGAGGCAAGAATATACAGTGGAGAAAAGACAATCTCTTTAACAAGTGGTGCTGGGAAAACTGGTCAACCACTTGTAAAAGAATGAAACTAGAACACTTTCTAACACAAAAATAACTCAAAATGAATTAAAGATCTAAACATAAGACCAGAAACTATAAAACTCCTAGAGGAAAACAGGCAAAACACACTCCGACATAAATCACAGCAGGATCCTCAATGACCCACCTCCCAGAGTAATGGGAAAAAAAGCAAAACTAAACAAATGGGACCTGCTGCTGGTGGTGGTGGTGGTGCTGCTACTGCTGCTAAATCACTCCAGTCATGTCCGACTCTGTGAAACCCCATAGATGGCAGCCCACAGGCCCCCCTGTTCCTGGGATTCTCCACGCAAGAATACTGGAGTGGGTCAAATGGGACCTAATTAGACTTAAAAGCTTTTGCACAACAAAGGAAACTATAAGCAAGGTGAAAATACAGCCTTAAGAATGGGAGAAAATAATAGCAAATGAAGCACCTGACAAAGAATTAATCTCAAAATATGCAAGCAACACATGCAGCTCAATTCCAGAAAAATAAACGACCCAAACAAAAAGTGGGCCAAAGAATTAAACAGACATTTCTCCAAAGAAGACATACAGATGACTAACAAACACATGAAAAGATGCTCAACATCACTCATTATCAGAGAAATGAAAATCAAAACCACAATGAGGTACTATCTCACACCGGTCAGAATGGCTGCTATCCAAAAGTTTACAAACAATAAATGCTAGAGAGGGTGTGGAGAAAAGAGAACCCTCTTCCACTGTTGGTGGGAATGCAAACTAGTACAGCCACTATGGAGATCAGTGTGGAGATTCCTTTAAAAACCAGAAATAGAACTGCCATATGACCCTGTAATCCAACTGCTGGGCATATACACCAAGCATGCCAGAACTGAAAGTAACACATGTACCCCAATGTTCATCAAGCACTGTTTATAATAGCCAGGACATGGAAGCAACCTAGATGTCCATCAGCAGACGAATGGATAAGAAAGCTGGGGTACATATACACAATGGAGTACTACTCAGCCATTAAAAAGAATGCATTTGAATCCATCCTAGTGAGGTGGATGAAACCGGAGCCTATTATGCAGAGTGAAGTAAGTCAGAAAGAAAAACACCAATACAGCATCAGTTCAGTTCAGTTCAGTTGCTCAGTCGTGTCTGACTCTTTGCAACCCCATGAATTGCAGCACGCCAGGCCTCCCTGTCCATCACCAACTCCCGGAGTTCACTCAGACTCACATCCATCGAGTCCGTGATGCCATCCAGCCATCTCATCCTCTGTCATCCCCTTATCCTCCTGCCTTCAATCTTTCCCAGCATCAGGGTCTTTTCAAATGAGTCAACTTTTCATATTAGGTGGCCAAAGTATTAGAGTTTCAGCCTCAGCATCAGTCCTTCCAATGAACACCCAGGACTGACCTCCTTTAGAATGGACAGGTTGGATCTCCTTGCAGTCCAAGGGACTCTCAAGAGTCTTCTCCAGCACCACAGTTCAAAAGCATCAATTCTTTGGCGCTCAGCTTTCTTCACAGCCCAACTCTCACATCCATACATGACCACTGGAAAAACCATAGCCTTGACTAGACGGACCTTTGTTGGCAAAGTAAATCTCTGCTTTTTAATATGCTGTCTAGGTTGGTCATAACTTTCCTTCCAAGGAGTAAGC
>SJXQ01002518.1:39403-129048 GCA_006408695.1 Aepyceros melampus
CTGTTGTTCCATGTCTAGTTCTAACTGTTGCTTCCTGACCTGCATACAGGTTTCTCAAGAGGCAGGTCAGGTGGTCTGGTATTCCCATCTCTTTCAGAATTTTCCACAGTTTCTTGTGATCCACACAGTCAAAGGCTTTGGCATAGTCAATAAAGCAGAAATAGATGTTTTTCTAGAACTCTCTTGCTTTTTCGATGATCCAGCAGATGTTGCTAATTTGATCTCCAGTTCCTCTGCCTTTTCTAAAACCAGCTTGAACATATGGATGTTCAGTATATTAATGCATATATATGGAATTTACAATGATGGTAACGATAACCCTATATGTGAGACAGCAAAAGAGACACGGATATATAGGACAGTTTTGGACTCTGTGGGAGAAGGCAAGGGTGGGATGATTTGAGAGAATAGCATTGAAACATGTATATTATCAATGTGAAACAGATCACCAGTCCAGGTTCGATGCATGAGACAGGGTGCTCAGGACTGGTGCACTGGGATGACCCAGAGGGATGGGATGGGGAGGGAGATGGGAGGGGGGTTCAGGATGGGGAACACATGTACACCCTTGGCTGATTCATGTCAGTGTATGGCAAAAACCACTATAATATCATCAAGTAATTAGCCTCCAATTTAAATAAATAAATTTTTTTGAAAAAAGCAGGATCTGACCCTGTACTTCACCCCAATCTGTCCCTGTGGGATCCAGTGGTTTATTTAAAGTGTTGATATTTTTCTTCACTGTGGATTTATCTTTGTGTTAATTTTGGCTCTTAAACATGTTGTTTAAAGATGTTAAAAAAAAAAAAATAATTTTCATTTCTCTGATGAAGTATGATATGGGGCTTATTTTCATATGCTTATTGCCATCTGTATGTCTTTGAGGAGGTGTTTGTTAAGATCTTTGGCCTATTTTTTAATTTGCTTTTGTTGTGTTGTTACATTTTAAGAGATCTTTGTGTAATTTAGATAATAAATCTTTATTTGATGTGTATTTTGCAAATATAGTCTTCCACCCTGAAAAAAAAAAGTTAAACCCTCTATTCTGTTAAATATCTCCTCTTTGATAACATTCATACACGAATAAGTAGAAGCCAAAAAAAAAGACACCGGCATTAGAAATGTCCTTAGAATCACTAAATTCATCTCAAAATGTCTTTCCTAAAATCAACACCCTAAAACAAGCTGGCCAGATCTCCCTCATCATCTGGGAGTCTTGTTTAAAATACAGACACCCAAAGCCCTCCCATGGAGAGTCTAAAAACAGTATGTATGTTATGGACCCACAGAATTAGTCTTTGTAACAAGCTTCAAGTGGAGCTTAGATGGTGGACTTTTTAAGTCCACTAGGTGATTTTAATGTACAGCTAGGACTAAGAATCACAGCAAGAATCTAAGTAGAAATTTTATTATGAAATTATTTTTCACCTGGAACAGGTTAGGTCATGGTGCAAAAGGCCAGGTTGTCAATCTGGAATGTGGCTTTATTGCCCTTTGGTTTCCTGGAGGGAATAAATGTGTAAGGCATTTCTACCAAAGATCAAGTTCTGCGTCATAACTCTATGGGGCTTCAGCGACTCCAACAATAACAAAAGGGACATCAGTCAAAAGGCCTCAGGAAAAAGGGAAACTTGTCACAGGATGATGCCAATTACCCAGTTATTCTAAACTCAAAAACTAAATCTTTAATACTTGCCTCATGGCATCAGAACCACAAGTATGATCTGGAGAAGTAATTAGCATATCTGAATCTTATGCTGGGCCAATGTCCAGACAGGCTCTGGAATGTTTTCAGGGGTGGAACTAGAAATGATCTTGCACTTGAGTGTAAATATGGTGTGTCAACAACTAATTTCCACTGAAAAGATTTTTCTCCTTGTTTATACATATGCTCTGGTGAAAAAAACATCGATGTTGTCAGGTATTATGATTTGAAAAGAATTTCCTTTGTGTTGTTTATTTAAGGTGAATTACAGCCTTAATTCAGAAAGTAAGAATTTCTATCTTTTTGTAATCAAATTATCTTGGAATCACACTTGCTTTTCTACCTCTCTTCTCTTGTCTTCATGTTAAGTCCCAAGAATAAAATCTAAGCATCTCATCAAGGCACTCTGATCAGTCTCCACTCAAGTTCTAGGGGAGGCTAATCAGGCTATGTGAAGTCTGAAGCATTTTGGTCATTAAATTGTTTATTATGAGCACTAAAATTATGGTGTAATAAAAGTAAATACTTTCTGAAATGAACAGAAGACAAAAGTAGAAGAGTATATTGGCTTCCAGGACATGCAGTCATGGGGATTTTACAGCTAAGAAGTCATTTTTTTGAAAAATAAAGAGTGTTGTGAAGTGCCATTCATTATTAGCACATTGCCAGAACATAGGAGTCACTGATGACATTAGTAATATTGATGATATTTTAGCTTCCTTCCAATAACTGCTCATGTCTTTCATTAAACAAATACCATCAAAAAAATCATGTCTTACAAAAGAATGATTTGAAGAAAGAAAGGCTACAAATGTGCAAACTAAAGTTTGTTGCATTTTTAACTAAGAATTTCAAGCACAATAAAGACTTTATAACCAAATATATTTACAAGGAAATAGATGTGCTGCTGCTGCTGCTGCTGCCAAGTCGCTTCAGTCGTCTCCGACTCTGTGTGACCCCATAGACGGCAGCCCACCAGGCTCCCCCGTCCCTGGGATTCTCCAGGCAAGAACACTGGAGTAGGTTGCCATTTCTTTCTCCAATGCATGAAAGTGAAAAGTGAAAGTGAAGTCGCTCAGTCATGTCCAACTCTTAGTGACCCCATGGACTGCAGCCTACCAGGCTCATCCATCCATGGGATTCTCCAGGCAAGAGTACTTTATAACCAAATATATTTACAAGGAAATAGATGTAGTGCTACATTAAAAGGTTACCACACTAGGTTCATTTGCCTCTTTCTTTTTTTCCCATAAACAAGTCCTAGCCTTCCCTTAAAAGGGATCAGATCTAAGATCCATGTAATAGTCCTCACTTTTATGTCTGCAAAGTCTCTGGGCACCATTTGATCCTCTAGACCCCACTGTTCATGATGAGCACCGAGGCTGCACAGGCGAAGGAAGGAGGCCATTGCAGCAGACTCACATCTCTGCTAGGTCTACACACTGCTGACCCCTCCCTCAAATTTGCCCAATGTCCTCAACAACTCCCTGTGTGAACAGAAAATAGTCACGATGTGCAGATAAACTCATACCAGGAAAGCAGAAGTAAAAATAACCTCCCTCTCCCCTATCACCGAGATTCACATGGCTATTTGTTTATTATATGCAGTAAAGTTATAAATTCCATTCCTCAGTTGCACTACTTACATTCCAAGTGCTCAAGAGTCATCTGTGCCTAGCGGCCACCATAGTCAACAGCAGACACAGAAAGGTCTATTGCACAGTATTAGTCTCTAGAGGACATAGCTAAGAAGGAAATAATGGTTCCTGTACCACTTGAAGTGTCAATCCAGGAGAGGAAGAAGAAATAGGGCAGTCCCCTGTTTCTCTAAGCATATTTTCAGTCTTACAGACCCACCTCCTTTTTCTTCCCCCATAGGTTCTATCCTTTCTGCTCCTCAAATTTTTCCAATGTTTCCTGAGCACAGAGGAGAAAGGGGGTAGTAGTATGTGAGAGATTTTGGAGGCAATCAAAAAAAAAAGCAAATACATCTTGTTATCAAAATATGGAGCTGAGCTTGCATTTGTATTGCTGTGCCACATGGTAAACCAGCTCACTTCCAGGGGCAGCTGGGGCAGCTTCCAGGCAGAAGTTGCTTTTATAATCCCTAATGCTCAGCAGTGGCACAATTATTCAGTTTACTTTGTTTCTGTCATACAGTCATCATACTGGTTGGTGTTTGGTACTCATACTGATGCTGCCTCAAGTAATAGGCTTGATAGTTTAATTTTAAAGTGAAACTATTAAAAGCAATCATTTTAATATTAATGAAGATCTTTTTACTAGTTTTCTCCCAGCAGTCTTGATTCTAGCTTGTGCTTCATACAGCACGGCATTTATCATGATGCATTCTGCATAGAAGTTAAGTAAGCAGGGTGACAATATACAGCCTTGACGTAATTTCTTTTCCAATTTGGAACCAGTCAATTGCCAGGAGAAATATCAATAACCTCAGATATGCAGATGACACCACCCTTATGGCAGAAAGTGAACAGGAAATAAAGAGCATCTTGATGAAAGTAAAAGAGGAGAGAGAAAAAGCTGGCTTAAAACTCAGCATTCAAAGCACTAAGATCATGGCATCCTGTCCCAACACTTCACGGCAAATAGATGGGGAAACAATGGAAACCATGACAGACTTTATTTTCTTAGGCTCCAAAATCACTGCAGATGGTGACTATAGCTATGAAATTAAAAGACACTTGCTCCTTGGAAGAAAAGCTATGATCAATGTAGACAGCATATTAAAAAGCAGAGACATCACTTTGCCAACAAGGCTCCATTTAGTCAGTTATGGTTTTTCTAGTAGTCACGTATGGATGGGAGAGTTGGACTATAAAGAAAGCTGAGCACCAAAGAACTGATTTCAAAGAACTTCTGTCAAAAGAAGCGCTTTGGAACTGTGGTGTTGGAGAAGACTCTTGAGAGTTCCTTGGACTGCAAGGAGATCAAACCAGTCAATCCTAAAGGAAATCAGTCCTGAATATTCATTGGAAGGACTGATGCTGAAGCTGAAACTTCAACACTGTGGCCACCTGATGCGAAGAACTGACTCATTGGAAAAGAATCTGACATGGGGAAAGATTTAAGTGAGGAGGAGAAGGGGACGACAGAGGATAAGATGGTTGGATGGTTATCACTGACTCAGTGGAAATAAATTTGAGCAAGCTCCAGAAGTTGGTGATGGACAGGGAAGCCTGGCATGCTGCAATCCACGGGGTCACAAGAGTGGGACCCGACTGAGTGACTGAACTGGACTTTTACTACTTTAAATAAAAATCTGATTGATAACAATCTTACATATAGTAAAATATTTTAAGAAGTAATGACTAAGAGTAATGAAGTTATGTTTTCTTTATGCATGAAAAGCACAAACCTTTTACTTACAAGTCACAAGGGTAGAGCTGAAGAGACTGGCTTTAGCAAACATTCCCCAAGATTCAGCTGTCCTCTACTTCAAGAAGATGGTAACTCTCTCAATCCCTTGAACTTAACATGGTTCTGAAATTATTTCTGACCAATGAAACGAGGACAGAAGTAAGTACATAACCTCCTGGAAAAAGCATTATTTGGTAGTCCTTGACTCCACGCTTCTCTTCCCTTGCCTTAATAAGCCCTAAAGGATTGTACTGGCAAGTCACATTTCAAGATGGTGAAATCGCCATCTCAATAGGAGATGACTACATGGAGCAGTATTCCCCACCCACTGACATCAATCTACACTTGACATGAAGGGTGAGCAATAAATAAATCTTTCTTGTTTTAGCCATTGGAATTTGGGGTTATTCTTATTGCAAGCACAACTTACACCAAACCATAACCAACAGTCTTTCTCTGCTGGCATAGCCAACTGTTAGTATTACTTAAAGATACAAAACCATATTTTTCCATGTGTTTGTCAGTTAGACACCATTAGAAATTCCTTTTAGAGCTTTTTCTGAAAGTGGGTCTCCAGTAAAACTCCATGATGATGTATTGTGGATCTTCTCCTACACAAACACATTACACCCATTGCCCGGAGCTGTCCTTTCAGTACCGTTTGAAATGTTATCTCTGCCCTCTGACACCATTGTTCTGTATTCCGTGCATGTAGCTTGCTTCCATGTGAATCTTTCCCTGACATGTCTTTCATCCTGCAACAAAACCATATTTTTCCATGTGTTTGTCAGTTAGACACCATTAGAAATTCCTTTTAGAGCTTTTTCTGAAAGTGGGTCTCCAGTAAAACTCCATGATGATGTATTGTGGATCTTCTCCTACACAAACACATTACACCCATTGCCCGGAGCTGTCCTTTCAGTACCGTTGGAAATGTTATCTCTGCCCTCTGACACCATTGTTCTGTATTCTGTGCATGTAGCTTGCTTCCATGTGAATCTTTCCCTGACATGTCTTTCATCCTGCACTTACTGGAACAAACTTCCATTGAATGAACCTCTATACACTGTCCTGTTAGTACTCAGATATAACAAAGTGAAATCCTGGGAGGAACGGCTCATTTGACTCATTCTTTTTCTCCATTGTGTATCACATTATCTAAGAGTAGACAATTACTCGGAGAAGGCAGTGGCACCCCACTCCAGTACTTTTGCCTGGAAAATCCCATGGATGGAGGAGCCTGGTAAGCTGTAGTCCATGGGGTCACTACTAGTCCGACAAGACTGAGCAACTTCACTTTCACTTTTCACTTTCCTGCATTGGAGAAGGAAATGGCAACCCACTCCAGTGTTCTTGCCTGGAGAATCCCAGGGACGGGGGAGCCTGGTGGGCTGCCGTCTATGGGGTCGCACAGAGTCGGACACGACTGAAGTGACTTAGCAGCAGCAGCAGCAGACAATTACTAACTGTTTGAAGAATGAATAGACAGATGTATTTACAGCTTTGTTCATACCTTCTCTAGCCTGTCTATAATCTCCATTTTTAACCCCATCTTCCAGCACCATCTCAAATAAATACTACTAAGTCACTTCAGTCATGTCCGACTCTGTGTGACCCCATAGACAGCAGCCCACCAGGCTCCCCCGTCCCTGGGATTCTCCAGGCAAGAACACTGGAGTGAGTTGCCGTTTCCTTCTCCATCAAATAAATACACAACCTTGTAAAAACAATGTTCTTGTTATACAAACAGAGCTTCGAGACAAGTCCCTGATGCCCTATCCTCTCATTGAAGTTGTATTATGTTGTGGTTAAGCTTACTCGGGATCAGTCAGCCTAGATTCAAATTCTGGCTCTGCTAATTACCAGCATTACAGATCCTGGGCAACTGACTTAGGCCTCAGTTTTGTCATCTGTGAAATGGAAATACAGACAGCACTTCTCTCACAGGCCTGTGAAGCACTAAGCCCGGGGCCTGGCACAGAGTGAGCTCTCCCTCCATTCCACTACTGTCAGATCTAAAGCTCTGCTGTGCACCTCGGACCAGGAGCCCCCACATCACATGGGTGCCTGTGGGAAATGCCACAGCTGAGGCTCCACTTTCAGCCACCTCAGCTAAGATCTGCTTTGTAAAGACCCCCAGGCGATTCACACACACTACCCTAGAGTATTGTCTAGTTGCAAAATTCTCTAATTGCAAATAATTTCAAAAGATGTGAATGATCCTATTTTCTTGGAGTAAAAGTGCTTTATAGAACTAGTTCTAACCTGTCATTATGCATCAGAATCACAGGTGAACTTTTAAAGAAATCACATACGCCTGGGCCCACTCCCACCTACCCCAAACAAGCTCAACCCCCTAGAGACTCATGCTATTGGTCTTAGGTCTTAGAACCCAGGCATTCTACCTTTTTTTTAAAGCTTCCCAGATAATTCTAATAAGATTGAGTCCCCCCAGCTTAAAGAGATCATTAAATTCTGACAAGGGCTTCGTGGTGACTGGCTCATTAGGAAAAGAAACTGTGTTGGTAAGAAGTCCGTCTGTGACTTGAGGAAAAGGTTGCCGAAAGCCCCCATCAGGCTTTCCCGCCTGCACTGTTCTCCCAGCCTGCTCCAGCCCATCACGCCTCTCTCTGCAAATGGTGACCAAGCTGCTTAGACTCTAGCCTGGATCTTCCCCTGCTTACCCCCTCTCTCTCTGCTTCATTTCATCCCCAGCTGCAGCTACCCTTGGTTTAGGCACTGTCAATAGTGGCCCAGCCCCAGCATCTCAGTTCCTCTCTGCTTGTTCACCCATGTGTGATGTTTTGGACCCAGGGCTAGTCCTTGATCCTGATCCTGATCAGACCTGAGAGATGACTTTCTCAGCGTCAAGGTTCTGAAAAAGAAAGAATACAAACCCTTCTTCCCTAAACAGAAGATTCAGGAGATGCCCTTCAATAGCAGGATGGGAATCAAGTTGAGTCTGAATGCACTCTTAGAGACTGTGCTGCTGCCCTCAGTGGATTCTCATATAAGATTTGGATATCTTAGGATATAGAAAGGCAACACTGCAGTGCCTACTTCCTATCAGGAAGACACACACTTCTCTTTTTAACTTCAGTACAATTAGTGGAGTTCATGGGTAGAAGATTATCTATTTCCCTCCTACTTTTTCCCCACTTATGCATTCCAATGGGTTTGATACATTAACTTGATTTGCCTTGTTTTGAATCCCTTTAAATGACGTTGTGTTATTCTCTTTGTGGCTATTTTTAATTTATATAAATTGTACAATGCTAAAGATGTTACACGCTTATACAGTTTTCACTGAACACTACTTTTTTTTAATCATAGGATATTACTGTAAATCTATATTTAGATCTTCTGTGCTGTGTTAAGTCACATCAGTCGGGTCCCACTCTGTGCGACCCTATGGACTGTAGCCCACCAGGCTCCTCAGTCCATGGGATTCTCCAGGTAAGAACACCAGAGTGGGTTGCCATGCCCTCCTTCAGGGGATCTTCCCAACTCAGGGATCGAACCAGCATTATGTCTCCAGCATTGGCAGGCAGGTTCTTTATCACTAGCGCCATCTGGGAAGCCCCTTATATCATCTAACTATTACAAAGTATGTAACTACCACATTTTTTTCACTCTATTCCTCTGTGATGGACACATAGGAGACCTCAAACATCCTGCTACCACAAATAAGACTGTGATGAACTTTTTTGTGTGTATGCCCTACTGGACATATGAATAATTTATTTGGAATATATACCTAGGAGGCATCATAAGACATTTACAGACTTTAACTAAACACTGACATTTTGCTCTCCAGGATGGTTACACTGTCCAGACTACCATCAATAGTACATGTGGGTTCCCACTGCTGATACTTGTTATTGTCCAAATTTTAATTTTTTCCAGGAAGCAGCAACCTTTTTAAATTGGCTGTTCTTTGATTCCTGTTAAGTTTCAGCATCTGTTCATATTATACTTATTATATTTTCCAGCTTACCTTTGCAAAAATAACCTATTCATATCTTTGCACCATTTCTCTGTTGGGTTTCTTGACTTTCTCATGTTAATTTGCAGTAAGCCTGTAAATTATAATTCTTTATATTAATTATTTATTGCTTTTAAACATTGCACATATCCTTTCCCAGTCTATCATCTGTCAGTCAAATTGTCTATCATCTTTCTACATTTTCTATGGCAAATAAAAATAACTCTTAATAAAATAAAGTTCCCTTTCCTTTAAGGTAGAATGGAGAAATGTGAAGGCCTTCAGCTTTCATAATTACAAAACCATCCCTTCACCAAACCATGAGAAACAATGGCTAAAGAGGGAGCCTGAAAAATAAATTTGTAGTTCTAATTCCCAGGCCACTAAATTGGTGATTGAGGAACATTTTGGTGTATTCTATTATTAAGCTGAAGCCATTTTTTAATATATACCACCTTGTTCCACAAAGGATCTGAGGAAGCTTATAAGAAAACAAGTAATAAAACTGAAAAATATAAATAACCAAAAAATCAGGAACAAGGAAAACACAGAGTAGAAAGAAGGTCAAGACCAGGAGGAAACTAAAAATGCAGATGTGTAGGCCACAGGGTCCCATAAAGCTATTAACACTGAGCCAAAAAGTTGGCTCTGAGCTTCTTGGCAACCAGAGGAAAAAGGGAAAAGGGAATACAATCAGGCACATTCAGTGATGTTCTCTTTGTTGATAAGAAAACATACAAGTTCCTCAGGGAAAGATAAGCTCTTCCTGGCCCTGAGCTCCAAAGGAATTTCTCAGGTGGGCTCCAGATTGGGGATGTTCCCTCACCAACATCTCTGTGGTAAAAGGCACGCGTCTGCTTTCTTGTCACAGCTCTCAGTGAAAGCTAATGGCTGCCAAACTAGCATCAGTTGGAACATGAAAAGTAACCCAATCTGTCATCATCCAGTTAAATGTGATGAGAAAATGAAGAGGAGAGAAGCACCCAAAAGAAGTCAATTTAAGAACATAGTCTCTGGGAGTCCGAATTAGTAAAAGAATAAAAAAAAAATTTGGAATTTAGAATTAATGACATATTAGTTAAGACTAAAAGTTGATATAGAAACCTTGACAACTTCAATGGCTTTACACTGTATTTGGAAATTTTGAGAATAGAAATTTATCCCTAAATCATGTAAATCCAAATTGAGAACCATCTTGAGGCCCTGCCATATTCAACACACAGTACAAAGCATAGAGAATCATGTATGAGAGTTTTTTATGGGCCAAGCCCAGAAGTAACAATACATCCTTTCTGTTCACATTCCACTGCCTAGAACTTAGAACACTTTCAACCACAAACGATCAGTCATGACTTTCAAACATATTCTTCACAATTTCAATTTTCTAAATCAAATTTCAGCAAGTTATAGCCTGCAGGTGAAGCCTACTTCACCACCTGTTTTCACATGGCCCATGAGCTAAGAATGACTACTCCATATTTTAATGGCTTAAAAAAATCAAAAGAGGGATAATATTTTACAACACATGAAAATTCTATGAAATTCAAATTTCAGTCTCTATAAATGAGGTTTTATTGGAAATACCTGCTTACATGTTTCATCACTCAGTTGTGTCCAACTCTTTGCCACTCCATGGATTGTAACCCACTAAGCTCCTCTGTTCATGGGATTTTCCAGGCAAGGATACTGGAATGGGTTGCCGTTTTCCTCCTCCTCCTCCTCCTCCTCCTCCTCCTCCCTGGATCTTCCCGACCCAGGAATCAAACCCAGATCTCTGGCATTGCAGGCGGATTCTTTACTGTCTGAACCATTGGGGAAACCCTTATTGGAATGTTGGCACAATCATTTGCTTATATATTATTGATGATTGCTTCTGTACTATACAACAGCAGAATTAAATAGTTGCAACCATAGTAGAGACCATATGACAGGCATAGTGAAAATATTTTCTATCTGGCCCTTTATAGAAAACATTTGCCAACCCCCGCTTTAAACTGATAAGAGTAGACAAGAGTTAAACAGTAGGTACTCCTAAGTAGTCACCTGCAACACAAATATTCCTGTTTGATGGTTGAAGGAATTTGTAGGCATCAATAACCAAATGAGCTGATGGTAAAAACTGATATCTTTGGAGGACATTGAGGAGTGTGAACCAGGTTCTGGCCAGTTCTCTAATGCAAAGTTGAATCAAGGAGAATCTACAGGCTGAGCCAGAATTTTCCATAAAAGAATTTTTGGATCCACACCAGTGTACAAAACCAATGATTAACTAGCCATTTGTTCACAGGTAGTAAAGAAATATTTGCTTTCCAGACACTTGCTTATTTGAGAAATTTGTTTTCCAAATTTCTCAAAGAAGAAAGCATTTCAATAAAATTGTTAGATATTACACTACTGTGGTTTGGATTTTTAATAGTTTAAACAAATTTAAATAAACTTTAAATGCTTTAAATAAATTATAATTTTGTTATAGAAAGAATACTATTTTCTGAGGCTTATAAATAAATATTTTAATTCCAATGATGAATAAGAAGAATAAGGTAGATAGGTAAGAATCATACTTTTTGAAACCAAATGTTAAGAATTTTACTTGTAGATAGTTCTTGATGACTATATTGGCATAACTTTGTTTCTTGATAACTCTAAAATCATATCAGGGAAAAAAAAGTGACTCCTTTTTATCAGAATGCCTTATCAACCCAAATATTAACTGATAGCATTTCTTTTTACTAAAATTCCAAAATATAAATAGTTTCACAAGAATGTTCTGTTATACAAACAGTAGACCAGTTTAAGAATTTAAGAAAGAATAAAATGCACTAACATATCAAAATGAATTTTTTAAAAAAATCAGCATTAATGTCAGCAGCTACCCTCCCACCTCCTACCCCCACCCTTGAGCATCATATTAACATAAAGCTAAAGCCTCAGGACAAAGTTTTCCCCTTAACCTCTATGGCTATAATAACCGAGAGCAAGGAAAATTCCCAGTCCTGGGGACCCAGGCTACCTGGAGTAAGACCAAGACACTCCAGACTTGGGAAGGACCACAGAAATCATTGTTCCAGGATCCAATAATATCAAACTCCTTGTTTTACTTAAGAGGAAACTGAGCACAGACTAGGTGAGAGACTTGCCCGACAACACAACCTGTGAGCCACAGCACTGACATCAGAGGCCAGCCAACCACTGCCCGTCCTGTGCTTCTTCTTGGGCAGCACAATTCATCTTCCCACACTGCTGGCTCTCTGGGGCCAGCAGTTCACAGTCACAGACAGGGTTCATGTAGCCTCCTTCCAAGGCAGATGAATTCGAATCCCATATCCTTACTGCATGAACATCTTCCCAATGAGATCTATAAAGCAGAGGCTTTGTCTGCACTGTGGGGCCCCAAAGAGCCCACAATGCCTTTTGGTGAGAGTCAAGTTTGCCTCCCCTATTCCATGTAAGGCTCAAGTGTCTTTCACCATTTTCTTCAGACTGAATTGGTTAACCATGCTTCTTTTCTTCCCATCTTACCTCCCCCTCTTTCCTCTCTGGCATCTGCTTTGCAGATCATTCTTTTGTGGTGTTCTGGGACAGACAACCTCAATAACTACACAATAGCTCAACTGCTAGAGAATAAAGTCCTGGGTAACCGGACCCCACTTTAACGTTCCAAATCACTGTGTGAAAACTCAGGATGTGTTTGTAGATTTATTTCTGCTAACACAGTGATTTTACTAAGTAACTAAAACCATGATGAAATTCTGTCGACTTCCAACTTTTTTAACTTAAGACAACACAACCTGGGTCATTTTCTCTTGGCAGGTAATTTGGGGAAAACTTTACTAATAAAAATTAATATTATTTGGTGTTACTTGACAACAGTAAATAATAATCACCTGTTTCCCTCAGCTTTTGAATAGGACCAGATCTCAGTTAACAACATTGATTTATTTAAAATAAAAATAATAATTCTCTAGTTCCCAACTGTAAAACCCCACAAATCTCCAATTAACAGTGATTTATTTTAAACAAAAACAGCAGCAACTTTTTCTTTTCTTACCCATTCCCAAAATGTATAATGTTGCTTCAGTGTTTCCTCTATGCCAAATCAAATGGCTAAAATTCTTTTAAAATCTAGCATGGTAGATGCCATTAAAATGGATAAATGCTGCAATTCTGATTTTCAAAGCTTTTACCTAGTAATAAGTGTAACTTTTTTCAAGATATTTAACTATAACAATTTAAAGTGGACATCTCCTGTAGTTTCTTATTTCTTCACCTCGACCTGGCTACTGTCAAAACACAGAGGCTAGGAACATGAAGGTAAAGCATTTGGATTAAAAATTTTAAAAAGGCCGATTATGGTGATGCTTGAAGATGTATATAAACCATCTAAAATCCAGTGCATTTTACTTGAAGTTAGAGCTTCATTTGAGCTACAAAGAGAAGGGATTGAGAAGGTTCTACCCTTATATTTTAAAAAAGACTCAGGCAACCCAGTGTTGTCATTAAGAGTTCATACTCTGGAATTTGATGGTCAGGGTTAAATTCTGACTCCATCACCTTCTTTTCTACTAAGTTAAGTCAACCACCTCTCTCGGTATTCTCATCTGTAACATAGGGTTATAATGGTATTTACCTCATTTGTTTCCTGAGGATAAATAAAATAAGTATTCATTTGGGATTTGGGAGGAACACTAAGAAACTACAATTTAGTAAACACCTGTTAATATTAGTTTTTTGTAATATTAAGTTGTAAAGGCCAAGAAGATTATATGACTTAGCCAGTATGACAACACAAAAAATGCTAGAATTCCTAATCTTCCTACTTCACACCCAGTGACCTTACTATGCCATTCTTCATGCAAATGTTTTGAGAACTCCGGGAGTTGGTGATGGACTGGGAGGCCTGGCGTGCTGTGATTCATGGGGTCGCAAAGAGTCAGACACGACTGAGCGGCTGAACTGAACTGAACTGAAACGAGAGCTTACCTATAAACATAGCTTAGCGTTAGAGCAACAGCAGAGGCAAATATAAGTGCTTTTATCAAGAATGACAAAACTTTATGTGGCAGCTTGGATGGAAGCGGCGGAGTTGGAGGAGAATAGATACATGTATATGTATGGCTGAGTCCCTGCACTGTTCACCTGAAATTGTCACAACATTGTTTGTTAATGGGCTATACCCCAAATAATATTAACAAAAGACTCTCACAAGTATAGATGCAACTTGCATCATGTTTTCTAACTGAAAGCAGTGTTGTATACTGTCCTCATTTTCAAAGCCAGCTATGCTGACTTTGCTGTTGCCATTAGTTGTTATTCTCACCAACGAATGAGAAGAGTGATTCCTGCTGTCCCTACTCACTTGGAAACTGTGGAACATAGTTGATCACAGAAACCAATCTCCCACAAACATATAGTTTATGAAATTATAAAAAGATTTAGCTAGGTATCAACTTCTTCCAGAAAATATGAATATTTAGGTTCTCATACGATTGAGAAAGAAGGCTACTTTGCATGCCACAAAAGAGCTCAAATTGATTCTTCTAGAATCAACTTGAGACAGGAAGTAATTCTATTACCATAGATTACGCTAGTTTGCCGGAGAAGGCAATGGCACCCCACTCCAGTACTCTTGCCTGGAAAATCCCATGGATGGAGGAGCCTGATAGGCTGCGTCCATGGGGTCGCTAAGAGTCGGGCACGACTGAGCGACTTCACTTTCACTCTTCACTTTCATGCACTGGAGAAGGAAATGGCAACCCACTCCAGTGTTCTTGACTGGAGAATCCCAGGGACGGGAGAGCCTGGTGGGCTGCCATCTATGGGGTCACACAGAGTCGGACACGACTGAAGCGACTTAGCAGCAGCAGCAGCAGCAGCAGGGTACTTTGCCCTGATTCAACAAGAAATTTCCTAAATCTCAAGTCTATCTCATACATTGATAATAGTTAAATAAGCTATATTTTATTTTTATTTTGAGATGATAGGAAAGCGGACTATAAGCTTACTTAAACTTTGGTAGTTTAAAAGAGAATTTTAAAAATCTTTCCTTGACAAGTGCCCAAAGTGTATGAACCAGGTTATTTGTTACAATGTCGTTTCTAATGTATAATGTATAAAGTATATAACAACTTAAATACCCAATTAGGGGGTGATAAAGTGAATACATTCTGGTATTTCACCATAGTGGAATACTATACAACCATCAATATTGGTTATTAGGCATACATTTGTCATGTAAACATGTTTATATTAGTGAGAAAAAGAAGTTATAAGTAGTAAACAATTAAGATCCCATTTTAATAAAAATTAAGTGAAAATCAAATTTTATATACATAGAAAAGAAAGACTGGAATGGCATGCTGCTAAGTCGCTTCAGTCGTGTCCGACCCTGTGCGACCCCATAGACGGCAGCCCACCAGGCTCCTCTGTCCCTGGGATTCTCCAGGCAAGAACACTGGAGTGGGTTGCCATTTCCTTCTCCAATGCATGAAAGTGAAAAGTGAAAGGGAAGTCGCTCAGTCATGACTCTTCTCAACCCCATGGACTGCAGCCCACCAGGCTCCTCCATCCATGAGATTCTCCAAGCAACAGTACTGGAGCGGGGAGCCTTTGTCTAGCCCTCCTCCAAATATTCTCCTATCACAAAATAAGACCTCACAATAAAAATTTCCCTTGGGTCTTGCAGGACCTATCTAGACAGGGCAATATCTTTCAAGGTATGCTGCTGCTGCTGCTGCTGCTAAGTTGCTTCAGTCGTGTCCGACTCTGTGCGACCCCATAGACGGCAGCCCACCAGGCTCCCCTGTCCCTGGGATTCTCCAGGCAAGAACACTGGAGTGGGTTGCTATTTTCTTCTCCAAAGAAATACATCTCCAAGGAAATGCTTCTCCAAGGCATACATTGAAATAACAATAGGTTTATTTCTCAGTAGTAGTAGTACAGGTTGGTTGGGGGTTTTTTTCTTTTGTATTTTCTAAACATTTACTCTCATGTTTCACTTGCTAGAAAAAAAAAAGTAATAAAGCGTTGTAGTATATGGAAAGAGCTTCATCCAAACAGGTAATATTAAGAAATTGTTTTCAGCCATGTGGTACCTTGCCTTCTATAGCATACTTCATACTAGCTAAGTGAGAAATTGCTTTATTTTCTTTCTCTCCCTGAGTAAACTGAATCGGCAACTAAAATTAGAGGAAGAACTCTCTAGATCAAAACATAAAGTTTCACAATTCCAATTTCCATTGCTAAAATTCACTTATTCATGTATTCAATAAATATTTAACATGCAGCAAAAAGTTAAGGAACATAAGAATAAATCATGATCAGATCCTTTTCTCAGAGACCACAGTTATAAGGATTCTGCTGCTGCTGCTGCTGCTAAGTCGCTTCAGCTGTGTCCGACTCTGTGCAACCCCACAGATGGCAGCCCATCAGGCTCCTCTGTCCCTTGGATTCTCCAGGCAAGAACACTGGAGTGGGTTGCCATTTCCTTCTCCAATGCATGCATGTATTCTAAGTCACTTCATTCGTGTCCGACTCTGCGCGACTCCACGGACAGAAGCCCACCAGGCTCCTCCGTCCACAGGATTCTCTAGGCAAGAATACTGGAGTGGGTTGCCATTTCCCTCTCCTATAAGGATTCTACTTAAATTTAAAAACAGATAATGCCACAAGAAAGGTATGATGAAGGCGAGGTTTCTCTTTACTCAGGGAATTAGGAAGTAGTATTTAAGAGTTTTAAAAGCCAACAATTGAGATGTGATATTGAAAAGTTGAATTTCTATGGTAATATGACGTGCATTACCTTATAATAGTGAACTCTATATAGTTCTAAGTGAAAAAAGGAGGCTCCAAAATAGTATGTATGTTTAATGTACACATTTTATACACATAGGCCTATACATACACAACAGAAAAGTATATACCAAAATGTTAACAACCCTAATCTTTAGATAGGAGAATTACAGGTGGTCTGTTGTTTTATTAATTTGTTATCTAGTGTCCTTTCTACCACAATAAACCTAAATGATGTATTATAAACCAATAAATGGAGAAAACTTTCCCATCAGTTCAGTTCAGTTGCTCAGTCGTGTCTGACTCTTTGCAACTCCATGAATCGCAGCATGCCAGGCCTCTCTGTCCATCACCACTCCCGAAGTCCACCCAAACCCATGTCCATCAAGTTGATGATGCCATCCAACCATCTCATCCTCTGTCGTCCCCTTCTCCTCCTGCCTTCAATCTTTCCCAGCATCAGGGTCTTTTCCAATGAGTCAACTCTCCACATCAGGTGGCCAAAGTATTGGAGTTTCAGCTTCGACATCAGTCCCTCCAATGAACACCTAGGACTAATCTCCTTTAGGATGGACTGGTTGGATCTCCTTGCAGTCCAAGGGGACTCTCAAGAGTCTTCTGCAACACCACAGTTCAAAAGCATCAATTCTTCTGCACTCAGATTTCTTTATAGTCCAACTCTCACATCCATACATGACCACTGAAAAAACCATAAAGTAAAGTGAAGTGAAGTCGCTCAGCTGTGTCCGACTCTTTGCGACCCCATGAACTGTAGACTACTAGGCTTCTCTGTCTATGGAATTTTCCAGGCAAGAATACTAGAGTGGGTTGCCGTTTCCTTCTCCAGGAGATCTTCCCGACCCAGGGATTGAACCTGGGTCTTCTGCACTGTAGGCAGATGCCTTACCATCCGAGCTACCAGGGAAGTCCACTGAGGAAAAACCACGCCTTGACTAGATGGACCTTTGTTGGCAAAGTAACATCTCTGCTTTTTAATATGCTGTCTAGGTTGGTCATAACTTTCCTCCCAAGGAGTAAGTGTCTTTTAATTTCATGGCTGCGGTCACCATCTGCAGTGATTTTGGAGCCCCCAAAAATAAAGTTAGCCACTGTTTCCACCGTTTCCCATCTATCTGCCATGAAGTGATGGGACCAGATGCCAGGATCTTAGTTTTCTAAATGTTGAGCTTTAAGCCAACTTTTTCACTCTCCTCTTTCACTTTCATCAAGAGGCTCTTTAGTTCTTCTTCAATTTCTGCCATAAGGGTGGTGTCATCTGCATATCTGAGGTTATTGATACTTCTCCCAGCAATCTTGATTCCAGCTTGTGCTTCTTCCAGCCCAGCGTTTCTCATGATGTACTCTGCATAGAACTTAAATAAGCAGGGTGACAACATACAGCCTTGACGTACTCCTTTTCCTATTGGGAACCAGTCTGTTGTTCCATGTCCAGTTCTAACTGTTGCTTCCTGACCTGCATACAGGTTTCTCAAGAGGCAGGTCAGGTGGTCTGGTATTCCCATCTCTTTCAGAATTTTCCACAGTTTATTGTGATCCCCACAGCAAAGGCTTTGGCATAATCAATAAAGCAGAAATAGATGTTCTTCTGGAACTCTCTTGCTTTTTCCATCATCCAGCGGATGTTGGCAATTTGATCTCTGGTTCCTCTGCCTTTTCTAAAACCAGCTTGAACATCTGCAAGTTCACAGTTCACGTTTTGCTGAAGCCTGGCTTGAAGAATTTTGAGCATTACTTTACTAGCATGTGAGATGAGTGCAACTGTGTAGTAGTTTGAGCATTCTTTGGCATTGCCTTTCTTTGGGATTGGAATGAAAACTGACCTTTTCCAGTCCTGTGGCCACTGCTGAGTTTTCCAAATTTGCTGACATACTGAGTGCAGCACTTTCACAGCATCATCTTTCAGGATTTGAAATAGCTCAACTGGAATTCCATCACCTCCACTAGCTTGTTCGTAGTGATGCTTCCTAAGGCCCACTTCACTTCACATTCCAGGATGTCTGGCTCTAAGTAAGTGATCATACAATCATGATTATCTGGGTCATGAAGATCTTTTTTGTACAGTTCTCCTGTGTATTCTTGCCACCTCTTCTTAGTATCTTCTGCTTCTGTTAGGTCCATACCATTTCTGTCCTTTATTGAGCCCATCTTTGCATGAACTGTTCCTTTAATATCTCTAATTTTCTTGAAGAGATTTCTAGTCTTTCCCCATTCTATTGTTTTCCTCTATTTCCTTGCATTGATTGCTGAGGAAGGCTTTCTTATCTCTCCTTGCTATTCTTTGGAACTTTGCATTCAAATAGGTATATCTTTCCTTTTCTCCTTTGCTTTTTGCTTCCCATCTTTTCACAGCTATTTGTAAGGCCTCCTCAGACAGCCATTTTGCTTTTTTGCATTTCTTTTTCTTGGGGATGGTCTTGATTTCTTTCTCTTGTACAATGTCACGAACCTCCATCCATAGTTCATCAGGTACTCTGTCTATCAGATCTAGTCCCTTAAATCTATCTCACTTCCTCTGTATAGTCATAAGAGATTTGATTTAGGTCATATCTGAATAGTCTAGTGGTTTTCTCCACTTTCTTCAATTTCAGTCTGAATCTGGCAATAAGGAGTTCATGATCCAAGCCACAGTCAGCTCCCGGTCTTGTTTTTGCTGACTGTATAGAACTTCTCCATCTTTGGCTGCAAAGAATATAATCAATCTGACTTCAGTGTATAAACGCAGAAAACTTTACCATAGTGACCAAATAAAACCTGGCATCATGTCACAATTATTACAGGACTATGAAGGCACTAATACAGACACGTCATAAATTGTGACCAGGATGAAGACTTGTCCACTTTTCAGATACCCTTGCTCTGATTTTTCCCATCTGTCAATACAGAGAATGTCAAAATAATTGTCTCTACTTTGGTTGTAATGATCAGAGAACTGAGTAGATGCCTACAGACTGAAAAAGGGACTAAAATAACAGAATTCTTGAGAGTGTTTGCAATTATTCAACCCTGAATAACCAAAATGACTTTGCAAAGCACTTTTGTTTACCTGGTAATATACAGTCATCTTACTGTAGGTCACAGGAAATAAACTGGTCAAATCTAGCTTGACTTTAGGAAGGCTTTTGATCTGTCCTATAAGATCACACTGGGAAAATATGACTAGGAGCACACAACTGTCCATTAGCTAACTACAGCGTGGCTAGGGAGCAATAATAAAAACATTCAAATGTAGGAGATCACAAATGATGCTTTGTAACATCAGACTGAACAACAGACGAGTGGAAAGGGTGTTCAGAAGGTAAAATAACAATTGAAGATGAAACTGCACAAATATCCAGAAGCAAACTTCAGCATATAACTTCATATGAAAAATGTGCTTCACGTATATCTAGGTTGTGGGAAATAAAGTATTTAGATTGCAATCAGACTACCAATAGACACTGTTCAGTTCAGTTCAGTCGCTCAGTCATGTCCGACTCTGCGACCCCATGAATCACGGCACGCCAGGCCTCCCTGTTCATCACCAACTACCACAGTTCACTCAAACTCATGTCCATCGAGTCAGTGATGCCATCCAGCCATCTCATCCTCTGTCATCCCCTTTTCCTCCTGCCCCCAATCCCTCCCAGCATCAGAGTCTTTTCCAATGAGTCAACTCTTCGCATGGGGTGGCCAAAGTACTGGCGTTTCAGCTTTAGCATCTTTCCTTCCAAAGAACACCCAGGACCGATCTCCTCTAGAATGGACTGGTTGGATCTCCATAGACACTGTAATGGCAGCTTAAAATCCTGTTCTGACAATGGATATGGAATTAGGACTATGGCATACAAATGCACGTTGCCCACACTCACATTAGCGGTAGCACATACAGTAGCAAATAAATTGCCATTATCTGTTGGCACATCTTTCTCTTCCTCAGGTTCATTCTTTCCTTGCTGTATTCCCTGTACCAAGCAGATTCTGGCAAGAGGAGTCTATCAGTATATCCTTAAGATGAATGAGATCATCATCCCATCTTCCTTAGGGTACCCCTCTAAAACACTAAGCTCCTCCCTGGAGCTCTGTATTTTAAGATGGATATGAATAATTTTCTAACCATTCAGAAGAGAATTTAGAATGCTGAGTGTGGGGAGGATGTTGCTAAATGAGAATGGGATTACTCAGTTTATAGAACCAAATCATTCCTTTTCTGGAAGAGAGCTAGAGGTATATTAGTTACAATGCTCACACTCTAAAGATATCTTACATAAAGGAAATGTCTTTTACTACTAGAAATAAGCCAAAATGGCTGGCTCTAAAGCCCAGATTAGGGAAGTTCAGTTCAGTTCAGTCGCTCAGTTGTGTCCAGTTCTTTGTGACCCCATGGACTGCAGCATGCCAGGCCTCCCTGTCCATCACCAACTCCCGGAGTTTACTCAGACTCACGTCCATTGAGTTGATGATGCCAGCCAACCACCTGATCCTGTCATCTCCTTCTCCTCCTGCCTTCAATCTTTCCCAGCATCAGGGTCTTTTCAAATGAGTCAGATTAGAGAAATGAACTATTAAACCTTGTAAATGGATAATGGATAATAGGGGCTTCCCTACTGACTCAGACAGTAAAAAATCTGCCTGGACTGTGGGAGACCTGGGTTCAATCCCTGGACTGGGAAGATGCCCTGGAGAAGGGAATGGCAACCTACTCCAGTATTCTAGCCTGGATAACAGCAACAATAACAAAACTAAAGTACATTTTGCTGAATGCTTTCACAAAAGAGCTGACTCCTCAGCTGCAGTGATGAAGATTACACATGAGCCCCTGTGAATTAAGGAGCTGGCCTTTTGAAAGCAAGCTCATTCAAGAGCCTGGGCCCCACAACTTCACGATAAATATGAGTAATCAGCCACCATCAGAAGTTTTGCACAATTAAGCTAAAAATGCAAAACTCAACTTTATTTTCATGATATTTATGTTCAAAGTGCCATACAAGTCCACATCAATAGAATATAAAATACACTGTGGATGTATAAAATGTAATTCCTGGAAAATACCATGATTATTCCTTTATGTATATTTACATAAATTTCAATTCTTTTTTAATTAGCTGGCTATTTCTTAATTCAGAATGTTCTAAATAAAATGATATTAAATATAATTATTTCAATTTCAAAATGAAAATAATGTGTTCAGAATGAAAGTGAAAGTGTTAGTCGCTCAGTTGTGTCTGACTCTTTGCCACCCTATGGACTATAGCCCACCTGACTCCTCTATCCATGGGACTCTCCAGGCAAGAAGACTGGAGTGGGTTGCTAGTATACACAGTAATATATGGTTGTAGTGGGAAATAGCAAGAAAACAATCCAACTCTTGTTGATTCTTCCGACCTATTTATTGAAGGTTATATTTTTCTATTCTTTGGCCACTGTTTTTATTTGCAATATATAAACATTTTAATAACCCATTTGTCACCATAAAAAGCCTTTGGTTTGCTTTTTCTTTCCAAAAAGCAATGATAGGGGCCCCAAACCTATTGATTTAGCACCAAATTTAAATAAACCCAGAGACCCACTCACTTTTCACATTGAGTAGAACAAGGTCAGACTGGGCATCTTCCAAATGTAAGGGCTTAATTGGACTAATTCTTTCATGATAATAATGTATATTTAAGATAGCCACTAAAAATTGTCAATGCTAATTTAGTAGATCAATTCCATTAAATGCTTTGAACTTTTCACCACTTGCTAATCTCATCTATTAAAGCTGCTGTTTTGTTGAAAACCTGAAGCTATAAGTTAATATCAAACTACAAGTCTAGCCAGACCTAAGAAATACTTCCTTTTGTGTGAAATATAGCCTTAAAGGATCTTAAGTTGTGTTAAACTGTAAGAGTCCAGCCATAAAATTGCCTGCAACCAAAATGTAGAGTGATATTATCAGTCCACTAGCAATTGACATTATGGTAAGAAGCTCACAGCATTTTTTAAAATTTCAGAAACACATATTTTTTGTATCTGAGGCAAAGCTTTAACGTCTGTGATTACTGGTGATAGACCAACCTTACATGGTTCAGATTTTAATATCAAATGTCATTTAGGTTATACTTCAGATTTGCTCAACATTTTGATGAACAACTTAAGCAATATAACTCATTATTGTAAAATAATCTATTTGTTAATTAACTAACGAGGAATTTGGGGAGAAGAGACTCTACACCACTATCAAATATCTGCCGTGTCTCATTTGTTTGGAGCTAGACTTCTAAGTCTATTTTTATTCCCCGTGATTTACACCAGTATCCTCTGGGTGATAGTTGAGGAAACAGATGCTGGGAATCTCTCTCCCGCAGTTCCTGAGAGGAGAATTCTGAGTCAGGGCCGTGCCAGCTCCCTTCTTTGTACTCGCTCTTGGTGGAGTAAACGTAAATGACTGCCTGATTTCCAGTCTCTCATTGCCAGTTTCCTCAGAGTTTCCACTTACGCATTTGACTCCTTTACCAACTTCGTTTGAAGTTCCCATTCCAAAATCCTGAACGGCATGTTCCCAGGATACATTTAATTTTTTTTAACTCATTCAATGGGGATTTTCCAACTGAAATAAAAAATAAATTGAAAACTGGGGAGGGGAGTGTTCTTTTTTTTAACTCTTCCCTTCACTGTAGATTGGGATTATTGATATCAGCAGAAGGAAGATGCACGGGGGAAAAAACTGTAAAATATTCCCTTCTAAGCTCTAAGCACACTTTCTTTTGGAGAATCATAAACCTTCCCAAAGTTTCCTGGATCCTCTTACTTACTGAGAAAGGGTTTAAATGCAAACAGATCTGCATCTATTTGGAGATTATTTTTAAATTGCTATTTACAAAATTAATGTTTATTAAATGTCTACAAAGTATAGAGTTTTATTCTTTCTTAGAGAATGTAGGCTAATAAGCACATGGCCGTGGTAATCTAAGCAGTTTAAATACCTCTTATAATGGATTTAGAACAAAATCACATTATAGATGGAGAATTCAGTTTCACAAGGCAACCATCTCTATTGAATCTATTATATTATGGAGAAATTAAATTCACTGGCCAAGCTTGTTCTTACAAAGCTTTTCTTAAAAGTTTAGTTTATTTTTTATTATTATTTTAATTGAAGGATAATTGCTTATGTTATTTTAAACAATAGGACTTCTATAGGTAATTTTTACAATTTAATTTTATGTAAATCAATGGGATTTCCTTATTAAGCACCACTGAATTACCTAAAGGTTTACTTATTAATCCTGTTATTTAGTGTGGTTTAAAGACAGCCTAGAATAATTAATTTAGGCTATTTTTACACTAGGAAAACTTAGCAATTGTTACTGCATTTCAGATAAAATGAGTTTAGATTGATGAATTAGGTCTCACATCGTAACTGGATTGCCTGCTCTTGGTATACATCTATGTGAGACTGAGGCAACAAGTCAATTTACTAATTTAATGGAAATCTGTCAGTTCTTGGGGGTGAGGAAGAGGTGTTATTAGCATATAGATCAAGCAACCTACTATAGACTAAATTATTGCTTTTCCATCATAAAGACACCTACCCACACTCAAATTTGCATCATATGATTTTCTGTGAAAGACCTCACTGGGAGATTGGGCTCAGTGCCTCCTCCCTACCACCAAATAAATACTTTTACCAGCCATAAAAATATATATAGTCTGCCATACTAGTAACATTCTAATAGAAAATGAGGCCCCCTTTGAATAAGAAAAACTAATGAAAAATGTGCTGAGATGCCCATAATGAGCAAAGAACCTTAAAATGCAGGAGATTCTCCAGTGAAAAATCCTCATGAGCCACTACACAACAGGCAAAAAGTCAACATAAAAACTGACATTTAAAATGTCCATTCCCCAATAATATTTTGCACAGATATTGAAAGAAATTACATACACTCATTGGAGAAGGAAATGGCAACCCACTCCAGTACTCTTGCCTGGAAAATTCCATGGACGGAGGAGCCTGGTAGGCTACAGTCCACGGGATTGCAGGGTGGGACAGGACTGAGCAACTTCTCTCACTCACTCACATGCTGCTGCTGCTGCTGCTAAGTCACTTCAGTCGTGTCCAACTCTGTGCGACCCCATAGACAGCAGCCCACCAGGCTCCCCCGTCCCTGGGATTCTCCAGGCAAGAACACTGGAGTGGGTTGCCATTTCCTTCTCCAATGCATGAAAGTGAAAAGTGAAAGTGAAGTTGCTCAGTCGTGTCCGTCTCTTAGCGACCCCATGGACTGCAGCCTACCAGGTTCCTCCGTCCATGGGATTTTCCAGGCAAGAGGACTGGAGTGGGGTGCCATTGCCTTCTCCGTCACTCACATGCACACATAGACAAAAGGAAAGCGTATATGATGCTAACTACTTTTGTAGCTGCAGCAAAAACTGACGTTTTACAGTAATACTCTTGGGCTCTATGTATGTACAAAACACTAAAACAACCAACTGTTTCAGTCAGACATTTGAGCAAAGAAAGTTGGTCAAACATGCTGAGTGATCTAAACAACTATATGACCACCTGGGCAAAGAGGTAAATTCAGCACTTATATATAAATGAAAAAAGTCAGGGTCAGCAATATGTGTATGGTGAAACAGAGTAGACAAGGGGGAAAAGTTTTTTTACAATGAATATTTCAGCTCTGGTATATGAATCAAAACTAAAATCCCTCCAATATACACAAATACAGTTGCCAGATTTAAAAGTCTCAGACAGTGCCAACAAGGGTAAGACATATTCTCATGTTGATGTACCTCTGATACCATCAAGGAGCCTAATAAGTGTAATATTGAAGTTAGTTCTACAGGAGCTCAAGGGTTAAGTTCTGTGTTGTGAATAATTTTGAAAAAGTATCCCAGAAAGAATCAGGCTAGTTCAGCAAGGGAAACTGTTCCATAATGAGGCTTGGCCTGGACCAGTCCCAGTAGAATTAATTTTGTGCAGTAGAACACCTAGATAAATTAGTTTTGCTTTAAATATTGAGTCTTAAAAGAGTTAAAAGAGGGAGGATATCAATCAATAATTTTTAGATTAACTACTTTGTATATGACAAAACAAAATTAACTTTGGCATTATAACCCCTTCTTCTGGCATTTCAGATGAACCCCAAGTTTATAATAAATAATCGGAGATTTAAAAAACAGCCAAATGTGCATTTGTTTTGTGGTACAGAATACTAACTCACTGCATACTTTGCAAAAAGAAAAGATTACTCACACATTTAGTAAAATTACAAATATGGCCATTATTTTTAGCTATTAGAATAATCAAATTTAAGAATTAAGATTCCTGAAAAAAATACAGAAAGATTTCTATAGAATTTTTAATGGAACTACTGAAGCAGTTAAGTTTTAAAAATTAAGTGAAAAGTATCTCCATTCATTATAATGTTAGATTCTTAAAATTGTATTTTAAAAGGTTAATCCCCCACAAAGACTATCTATTATTTCCCTCTTATAAAACTGATTTCTGTTGAAACATATGTGCAAAATTAAAATCACATCTACAAATGGACAGAAATTTAAACCAAAACTCCCTTGTGTTTTAATGGCTTTTTCTACTTAAATGACTACCAAAAAGGTAAGTACAAGATTCATTTCCACAGGAGATGAAATCAGGCTTTTAACCTGGCCAATTGCCCATATAAACAATCTTCAATGTTATTTGGTCATCATTTGGTAATTAAAACAGCAAATCACAACCATACTGAATTTACATCCATGTGCCAAAAAGTTACTTAGCAGATAACTAGAGATAGAGGAAATGTCTCTTTAACAGATTCTTTTAAGAATACATCTACAGGAAGCATCAGGTTTTCAAACAATCATAAAAAACAAGAAGCAGTTGAACAGTGGCACCCAGAGGTGAAAAGTATATTACTTCCAAAGATTTATATGGTTAACCATCATCTGCTTTTTAGCCATCCTTTTTGTCACTTCCAGGTTTTTAATAAGTAATGTACCAGAAACCATTTTTTCCGAGTTGCATATTGAAATATTTTAATGAATAAAAATAAATGTTTTATTTTAGAAAAAATACTTTACTTCTGGGTTAAACTGCATATCAATTCCTCCTTTTAAAACAATAAATAAACTGAACACTAGGCAAAATATTTTCCAGAATTGAATATAATGCCCACTTGTCTAAGCCTATAAAAATTATTAACTAAAACATTTTTAAGAAAAGGTTCTGTGACTACTATACCATTTCCACACACCCCAAATTATTTTTTTCTAAAAATGATGGTATTCAACTGCTGTATACCCCTGAACCAAAATGATAACCCTAGGGAGATTATCGGGATTTTGTACTAAACTCTCTCATTATTGTGACAGCAGAGGATGAGATCAGGACAAGTACAAGAAAGGGAAATAATTCTGTTTTATTCCACAGGAAGTTTAAAAACACAAAATCTATTTTGACCAAAATTAAAATGAGCCTGCCGATCTTTAATTAAAGAAGCTCCATACCTTTGAACCTGCCAGCTAGCAGCTGCATTAAGCATTTGGCTGGCACTGAATTCCTAAACTGCAAAAAAACACCTCCTCCTGGGTCTAATCAACTTCGGGGAGCTTCAAATAAACCTTAGTTTGGTGGGACCAGATTAGGTCAAGTTTTTTAAGAGCCTCAGAAGAACAGAGTCTTATTTTTGATCTTGAGCTAAAAGGCACACCTGTACTTAGCAGAGAGGGTTTTCCTGGCCAGTTATACCTAATCTATCACAAGTTTTCATCCATTCCTGGGTTTCCATTACCTTTTGTCAGACGTTTTCTCCAAGATCCCGCTGCTTCTTTTTAATCACTTAAGAAGCAACACTGATGTGACAAGCTCCAGAATAAGGCTCATCCTTTCTTATCTGCATCTTCAGCCTAATGATGAGAAATGGGTTTCCATAAACTTGAAAAAGGCAGGGAAGTGCTGCCAAAGTCATTATCCACTACGTTGAATTGGAAGGAAGAAATCTGTCCCTTTTTAGAATATTAATAAAGTATAAGATAATTTTACAAAACCTTTAGCATTTCATTCGTGAAATAAATGAAACTGCCCAGTGCTATTTCCAAAGAAAAACAAAATAACCTCATTTCCCACTCTCTGAAATCTACATGAGAATATATCCTCTATTTTGAATAGCAAGTAGAATGTTCAATTGCCTGACAGAAATGAGAGGATTATGCCTACATGAAAGCTAATATTAAAATAATCTCTCCCATTGTGATACCTTCTTCCTGTTGTCTCCTTTTCCCTTTCCCGTAAACAAAAGTATCATTGCCTAAACCAACACTTTGGCTTCAAGGAGAGGCTTGTATGTAGCTTTGAAGCCGCCAGCATGCTATTTGCCTGTGAATAGGCTGTGGACTGCAGCTAATGCCTGTCTGCCTGCCTGCTTGTGGCTAAGTCTCATAGAGCAAAATTGCAGGCTTTCCCATACCAAAACCCCACCATCATTGCCCATATTTGGTGATTCCATTACAGTAACAATTTGAAGGAGCACCAGGCTTACAGCATTTTGGAGCAGACCTGAAGGAAGCTGCTGCACATGGACGGTATTGATCTCTCCAGCCATTTTTAGACAACCCACAGCTGTTCCCAGATCAGCAGCCAGAGGAGGCAAGACGCAGCGGTAGATATGGGCGCCATCTAGTGGATTCTATTGATCTGGGGGAGTCGTCAAGTGAGTGGAGGTTATATAAGATTTGCTGAACAATTCCTTTAGCCAAACTATAAAATAAAATTTTCTTCAAACTTAAAATCGAAGCAGTAGAAAAAGAGGCATTTCTAAAAGATAAAGGAAGAGAAGAATAAATGTTTAATCACTCTTGGGAACTTCACAACTCAAGTTTTTCAACATGAATCTTAAGTCTTTGAAATGGGCAAAGTACTTCATTATTTATACATCGATCATGAAAAGGAAAATATGAAGTTTATTTTCCCAAAATATTACCATTTTCCTGTAATTTGCCAAATTTTACCTTAAGGGTTTATAGTTTAAAAGTGGAGGTTTCCTTGGTGGCTCAGTTGGTAAAGAATCTGCCTGCAATGCAGGAGACCTGGGTTTGATCCCTAGGTTAGGAAGATCCCTTGGAGAAGGAAATGGCTACCCACTCCAGTATTCTTGCCTGGAGAATTCTATTGACAAAGGAGCCCAGCAGGCTACAGTTCATGAAGTCGCAAAGAGTTGGACACTCTTGTTTATAGTTTAAGCCAATCCAAGATGGAATTGGATCCTTACTTTTCCTACTACCTAGGGGTTCCCTGGTGAGTCAGTGATAAAGAATCCGCCTGCCAATACAGGAGCCCTGGGTCGGGAAGATCCCCTGGAGAAGGGAATGGCAACCCACTCCAGTATTCTTGCCTGGGAAATCCCATGGACAGAGGAGCCTGGTGGGCTACAGTCCATGGGGTTGGAAAGAGTGGGACACGACTTAGCGACTAAACAACAACAAATATATCCTGAATCTTAAAGACGCTGCTTATAAAATATTCCACCAAGTATTTTTCCCTTCTTCAACCAATATCGCATATTACTAACACCTCAGAAAAGTAGTCTTACTCTTCCTCAGTTCTTTGCACTCACTCACATATTTTCTGGATGAAGGAATTTCAACTTTCTCTTTGGCAAAGTTATGTCTACTACTCAGCATAATATCAGCTTCAAAATACAAGGCCTGGAAAGTTGTACTCCTGACTGATCCATAATCACTTCCTACTTCATGTTTCCAAGTGTATTTTATTTAGGGTTGCCACTTGTCTCTGATTTCCTAATGCTTATCTCCACAAATCGTTCTTTTGTGTAACCCACAGCCTCTAGCACAGTAGAAGAGCCTATTCAATGTTGAATAATTGCTATGACATAAGCAGATGACTATCTGGCAAGATCTGCTCATAAATCTTCTGGTTATTCTGCCCTTTTTGATGGGTTAAATGTATCAACAGAATCTAACATTTATTGAACATTGCTTAAGTAGACACTGTGTTAAGTACTTACACATTTTCTTATTGGATGCTCACAACAGCCCTGTGAAATAAATACCGCTCCTGTCCTTATTTATCAGCTTATTTATCCTGTCCTTATCAGCTCAGGATAGCTGAGTCTGAAAGGTTGAGAAATTCACTCAGTTGACATAGGGAATAAACACTCAGTCTGTCCCCAGAGCCTGTACTCTGAACCACTATCACACTTTGTCTATATTGTTATTTTGTTATTTGCCTATGTTATTAAATATACAATACACTGTGATCTTATTACCAGCTGTATTATATTTTGATGATTCATTTTACAAAAATTAAATAATTATGCAAAATCAGTTATTCTAGATAGTCAACTAAAATCTGTAATTTTAGATGGTCACTAAAAATTATTCAAGTTGTTCATTTTTTTTTTTTACCATGTTTGTTCTTCAAAGAACAAGCTTGCTATAATTAAAAGATCTGTACAGAGGAAGGAAAAGAAATTACTTTGCTGATCAAAGGATGATGTAGGAAAATATGTAAGCTGACTGCCTTCAGCTAAGATCGCAACAATGAAGTGGAAGAGCTAGGGGAAATGGGAGATCTGGTAACAACTGTTTCTTTGTTTTTTCAGTTCACCTGACCTCTTCAAACATTTTAATTTAGAAACGCCCCCTCATAGTCCTCAAGCTTGGCCCCATGAGTAAGCAGATCAGGAACCTCACAGGAACCACCTGTGGGGTTTCAATTCCAGAAGATTGGAAAGGGCTCCCAACCTCCTAAAATATTTTTAAACATTTAAAAGCATTCTTAGAGTTTCTCGCCTTCAATTTAATTTTAAAAAGGACACCATTGGTCTTAATCGCTCAAAACTAGAAAGAACTCACATGTCCCTAAACAATAAAATGGACAAATAACATGGTAAATTCATACAATGAAATATTATTCAGCATTGAAAATAAATGCAATTGATGCCACACACAACATGGATGAATCTCACAGTATGATTTTGAACAACCGAAGCAAGACACAGAAGAACACACATAATTTCATTTACCTAAAGTGCCAAAACAGTTCAAACTAAACTATGTTGTTTAGGGATACATAACTTAGATGAGAAAACTATGGAGAAACACCCAGGAAATAATGTCACAACAGTCAGGCTAGGGGTTGCCTTTGGGAGGTGGGTAATGAGATAGGGAGGGAGACTGAGAAATTCTTGGAGGTTTGGCAAGACTTAATCAAATTATATAGTCATGTTTTGCCCCCTCTCCTGTTTGTACATTTCCTAAACATAACATATTAAATGTAACATTAAAATTATACAATAAAAATATAAAATCAGCATATCCAATGATCATTCCAAAAATGCATTTAAAAAAAAAAGAACATATTAGGCTTTATCCGCCATTTGTGCTTTTGTGAGAATGAGTTTATTAACTCTAACTCTATGAGTGCAAGCAGACTTGGGAGGAGAGGAAACAAGAGCCAAATACAAAGACACTAAATTCTAGACGAATGCAGTGGCTAGAGTGTCAGCTCTGGATGAGGCCCGGATGTGGCCTGGAGCCTTCCTACTTGCCAACTGTGGGCCTTGGGCTGATGAACAAACCTCTCACATCCTCCACTCTCTGCCTACAAAATGAAGACCATACTTCCACCATACGGCAGGTCATTGTAAGGCTTACACAATATACTGGTTTTCAATAATTGCCCAGGAAGTTTTTTTTTTCTTTCCCTGGATTGGAAGCAAAGGAAGAAATCACCACAGGAAGTAGAAAAGAAGAAAGTTCAGAAAGTTCATTGTACTTCCTTCCCACTCATCCGTGGTCACTCAGCCCCTCTAGCTTCTTCCTGAACCACTCACCAAGACTGCTCTAGCAAATCACCAGGGACCTACCTTCCAGTTATTTAAACCAGTGAACAGCTTTTCTCTACATCATTTGACATTGTTGACTTTTCCTTGCTCCTTGAAATTCTTCTCTTGGTTTCTTCAATACCCTGAGATATCACCTTCTCCCCAACGCCCACCATCAGGAGGTCATTTCCCTCCCATCCTCCAACCACCTACTAACTCGTCCTCTCTAGTGTGACGCCTCCCCACACTTTAGCCAGATTGGTGTCCTAATGTATAAACCCAACTATCCTTCTTCTCCAGAGCCTTCATATGAACCTCCATGATCCCAAGCCCTGGTGGACCTGATCTGTATGTCTGTCTTCAGGCTCATCCATTGCCCTGCTAACCTACCCAAACTCATTTGGACTATCTTGCCTTTTACATTAGGCTTCCCTGGTGACTCAGACAGTAAAGAATCTGCCTGCAATGCAGCAGATCTGGCTTCAGTCCCTGAGTTGGGTTAGGAACATTTTGGAGAAGGAAATGGCAGTGCACACCAATACTCTTGCCTGGAGAATTCCATGGACAGAGATGGTTTACAATCCATGGGGTCGCAAAGAGTCAGACACAACTGAGCACACAGGCAGTCTTTATATTACCTGCTCTCTCTGCCTGGAAGGACCTACCCTCCTGCCTCACGCTTCACCATTTTGCCTGCCTCACAAACATCTCAAACTTCAGGACAAGTCTCCTTCCTGCAAAACACTCACGCCTTTCTAGATTACATACCTTCCTTTGTAATCCGTACAATCCCTGACAGTTCTTAAACCATCACACCATTTGTGTGATGGTCTATGTCCTCAGAAGACTGTAAACTCCTTAAAGGTAGGCATTACTGCTTACTCACCTTTGTGCACCACCACCCAACACAGGGAACAACACACAGCTGGGTAAGTGAGTTAATGAATTGGGCAAATAATTGAAGGTTCCTTCACAGTTCTACAGGACTACCACTGCTATCTCTTCTACTCTGTCTCACTCACTCCTTCTGAAAGGGAAAAGTGTTATGTGTCATATACTTGTCCCTCAAACTCTGCCTTCTAACATTTCTTGGCTTATCATAATTATTATATTTTTAACATCATATTAACTAATCAAAAATTTCACAGGTAAGTTAAACCTCTCTCTCTGTTCAATATACTCTGTGTATCTAACTGGACAACCGTGGGTTTCAATCCCAGCTCTACCACTAACAGCTGTGGGAGCTTGAATAAGTCACTCAACCCCAAGTTTGTTTTCTCACCTATTAAATGAAGGTAAAAGTAACTAACCGGTGGCTTTCTTGTGAGGCTAAATGAACTAATGTACCTAAAGCACTTAGCATATTGCCTAGCACAAATTAGTATACAATAAATATTAGCAATTATTATTATGCACAAATAAGACACTCTATATAATTTATCATTAATTATAATGCTCTGTACTTTTCAAAACTAAGGGTCACCTTGTTTTTAAGATCATGGCCTCAATAATGAGAGAAATAGAGAGATTTTTAAAATATATAATATATATAGATAAAAGCTAAAACATACAGTTGTATTATATACTTTAACTGTTGAACTACCTTGCTTATTTTATAACTGAAAAATAACTGAACTAGAATAAATTAACTGAAAATATAAGTAGATTCCACTCAGTAAATGTTAGCATTTGACAGTGGAATCCACATCTTTTACTAAATACACAGTAATCTTCATGACATTCACTGGTAAAACATGCTTTCAGTATATAACTTGAAAAATCTGACACTGCAGAAATTAACCTTTGATATTCCTATTTTCTGTGCTTACTACTGCAGTTCAAATTTTATTAAATTTAATATTATGGTTTTGAAGAGTGCAAGAAGAACAGAAAAAAAGAAGTGAAAGGAAATAGAGTTAATTAGAATTGTATGAGGACACCTGTACGGTCTTTGTAAATGTGAGAACAAGGTCTTTAGAAGATATTGTTCCTCTTTAATTTATAATATAAATATTTTTGTGTTTTTAAATATCATTACTCTAAAAGTAGAGGGTCTGTTTGTTTTAGCTACAAACTTACTTTCCCTCTCTTAATTGCCCTCAAAAAAAGAAACACCAAATATAAGCCCCTTTATTCAAGAAGGAGAATCTCTTGACAATAGCATTATTATGACAAGCATTTTCCACACTTTATTCTTCATGCCCAGAATGACATTGGGAAGATAAGACATTTTAAAAGTCAATAGCATTTATTCTGAAGTTTAAACTATCATGTTAAAAAAAAAAGTCATTTCCTTAAACAGGAAATGTATTAATAATGGCACAAAAGACAGTACAAGTCTTACTAGAGAGTACAATGTTTCCCTTCAAAAAGAAAATATCCTTATCCTCAAAGGGTAGTAACTCTTTAAGTAGTTGTTTAAACAATAAATGCTGGAGAGGAAAAATCTTGGCACCCTTCACCTCATATTTGCATATATTTTGCTTAGTGCTGATCAAGAGTTAAACTGAGACTAAATCTTTAGAAATTTAAAGTTTCATCAATATTCTCTAGTTCTCACCAGTCAAACAAATTCTATTTGCTTTATATTGAAAATATCTATTTTTTATACCAATATCTCCCAAACTCTCATCTTTTTGCAGGTGATCCATTCTGGAAGCATCATACCCCAGAAAACTCTGCAAAGAATGACTTATTAAGATAAATGTTTGTTGTTTAGTTGCTTTCGTCATGTCTGACTCTTTGTGACCCCACCTGGTAAGCCTGTAGCCCACCAGGCTTCTCTGCCCATGGGATTTCCCAGGCAAGAATACTGGAGTGGGTTACCATTTCCTTCTCCAGGGGATCTTTCAGACCAGGAATTGAACCTGTGTCTCCTGCATTGGCAGGCTGATTCTTTACCACTGAGACACCTGGGAAGCCCCTAAGATACATTTTTACAGACTTGTTAAAGTTTTTAGACTTACTTATAGAATAAGACGTTAAGTTGGAAGCAGTTTGCTGCTGCTATGTTGCTTCAGTCGTGTTCGACTCTGTGCAACTCCAGAGATGGCAGCCCACCAGGCTCCCCCGTCCCTGGGATTCTCCAGACAAGAACACTGGAGTGGGTTGCCATTTCCTTCTCCAATGCATGAAAGTGAAAAATGAAAGTGAAGTCGCTCAGTCGTGTCCGACTCCTAGGGACCCCATGGACTGCAGCCCACCAGGCCCCTCCATCCATGGAAGCAGTTTAGGCATTATTTAATTTGTATTTTATTTGCAATGACTTTGGATTAGATAGTATGGGAGGATTCCAAGTAATGTATTGTACCTGGATTCAAAGTCCTGAGATGTCATAAAAATACATTTTAATTACCTATTAGTTAAGAAATACATGGTCTTATATTCTGTTTCAATTCACTGGGTAACTCACTCATTCTACCATCAGACCTGATTTTCCCATTCTTATCTAGAAAAAAATGTCCCCATTTTATTAAAACTTTAGTTTTAGTGTAGCCTATTGACTCTGTGTGTGTGTGTGTGTGTGTGTGTGTGCTCATGTGTACGAGTATGTGTGTGTGCTTAATCCCTTGTGTGTTGAGCAGCTACTGGTCAAAGACATTGTCAAACCCATCCTGAAATACAGTAAACAAGACTGCGTCTGTCCACTTCAAGAAATCCAGCTAGATACATCAAAATTAAGGAACTTCGGTCAAACATTCCCAACTCTTATTTCCAAAGTAGTTGACAAACGGATCTCCTGGAGCTAACAGAGGCTAGCTAGTGTGGCTACTGTTCCATGGATTGAGTCAGTTCAAAGTGTCAGCATGATTGTGAGTAAATGGTTACTTGAAGATGTGAACTCACTGGAAGTTCCTAATTTTCCAGGCTTAGGTTATAAATTGGTCTCTGGAAACAAATGGTTCTCTAATTGCTTAAACTAACTTTCTAAGATGGGACATTCCCAGGTCTCCAAAATTGTCATTTCACTTTTGAATCAGCACCCTCAGGATCCAGGTTGTAGATTATTCCCTTGAAAATAACTTTTTGCCAACAACTGATTTAAGCAGTGATTTAGAACTGCTTCTTTTTAAAGTCTCATTTTTATGAGCAAAGAGGATCTGTGTTGACTGGGTAACAGAAAGAGCAAAGATGGACTTTTAATTTTTCCATAAAGCAGAAGGATGCATAAATACATCAACAAGAGAGGCACATCTTTTTTAATGTGAATTACCTAAAAATGTGATTTTAACCAAATGATGAGTAAGAGAAAGCATGGTAACATCAAATCCACCTATCTACTAGACCTGGACTCATTTGAGTTGAGTAGGTGGAAAAAAATCACTCCATTAAGTTGATTTAGTAAAAATCAAGAAATAAGCCCTGAGCAGAATGTGGGTGTAAGGATGATTCAGTCTTCCACTGCTTCTTGAATTGTTTCATGGGCAAAGATGCTTGTTGTGATTGACAGGGATTTAAGGAATCTAGGAGTTCCTCATTCATTTAAGAAAACAAATACAGCCCCCCAAAAGAATTTTCCTATCCCCAAACATCTTCCTTACTAATGTGTGAAATTTCACCACTATGTTAAAGTAAGTGAAAGAGTAAGCCTACATTGTAAGGAGACGAGAGGCCCATCTTCCAGTTCTATCCCAGGACGAGATCAGTAACGGGCATGGAGGCTGATTCATAAATATCTGTTGAATGAACATAGTTCCTGATATTTTTATGCAAAGAAGAGTTTTTTAAAGTTGTTTTTTACTTTAAAAAAAATACTCTTCCAAATACGCAAATGAAATTTATGCTTAGAATAAAAAGAATTATTGAAAAGCTAAAAAAGAGGGAACTTCAGGGTAAACAAAGTATACTTATTTTTTCTGCATAAGAGAGATAAGAGGGCAAATTTCTCATTTGTAATAATTTTTTGGCCAGTTTGGTTGCAATCTAATAAATAACAGGTAGAGAATAAGTGTTCTGTTGCAATACATGAATTTGGTCACTTAATAATGGAGTACATTCTTTGTCATCAAAATTTTGTGATACAAAAATCAATGGGTGGCAGTGTGTCATTGTCTTTATAAGTTCCTATAAATCCTAATTCTACCCTTATTTAATTGAGCTGTTAGGGTGGGAGTGGTGGGTAAACTGACAAAAATTAATCTAGCACATAGATTTTCACTATCCCTCCATATTATCAGACTTCATAATAATAATGTTTATTATTGGCATTGAGCACTAATACACTAAAGAAGGACAAATAAGTAATGCCGGAGACAGAGTTTAATCTTTATGAAAATTATTACAAGAATAAAGGTTGTTTTCACCCCAGGGTCCTGTGGGCCTGTGTTAATTTGCACCATTTGTAACCTAAAAGCCTGAATAAGGCGTTAGAATAAGTCAAATGTAGAGCTGTGTACTGTAGTATTATGCCAATGATTAGATTACCTTTTACAGAGGGAAAAAATATATGGCAGATTTCATTTCAACACTTGAAGGAAAAGGCAGTAGGATTATGTTCAACTCAGGAGGAAAATTGTTTAGTTGCATCTTTGTTAACAATTTGAAAGTATCCATTGTATTACTTCTGTAATGATATTGAGCTAGTTTTATTAAGGCAAATTTATAGCAATGTTAGAAATTAATACCACTCTTATTTCCTCCACAGCCTGACTTTATTGAATGCCATGGGGCATATTAATCAGTAAAGCCAAGTAGTGCATGAAATAAAAGTATAAATTAACCTGTAACACGAATGTAAAAAGGGCTTAATAAAATAGAAATAAATAACACTTTAATGATAATCAACCTGCCCTGTCTGAGCCAAGCGAAAATTGTAATAAGCCAAATACAAGGTCTAAAGAGCCCTATATGATTTTATAAAGTTAGATGCAAGTATACATGGACATAGACGTCAAAGATGACAATTACAGCTGTATAAACCAGAAATAATGTGTCACTTGAATTGTGGTACTATTGGTTTAACGGATAAACATATGTATCTCATTAAAAGAGTTTGAATAGTAAACTAATTATTCTAAGTTCCCATTTTGTCAAATAGTTTCGAAGAAAATGATTGACTTATTGGGCTTTCCTCCTCACCGCCAAACATATTCAGATACTTTTAAAAGTATAATATGTGCATGCTAAGTCACTTCAGTGGTGTCCGACTCTTTGCAACCCTATGGACTGTACACCACCAGGACCCTCTGTCCATAACATTCTCCAGGCAAGAATACTGGAGTGGATTGTCATGCCTTCCTTCAGGGGATCTTCCTGACCCAGGGATCGAACCAGCTTCTCGTATCTCTCCTGCATTAGTAGGCGGGTTCCTGACCACTAGTGCCACCTGGGAAGCCCTTAAAAGTATAGTATGCAGCCCTTTAATTTATTGATATAAACTATGCTTTATATCATTTTATTTAAGTTTTAAAATCAATAGTTAACAAAAATTTTTTAAATCTCTTCTCTGGTTGTAATTAGGATTCCCTTTAGCTTCTTTCTTGTACCTTACATTTCTGGACAAAGTAAAATATACTGTTAATATTGATATTAATGTAGTATGTCTATAAATTACCATTTTTTTAGAAAAAGGAAAGACAGTACTGAAAACGCTTACATGTAACTGGATGACACATATATTTTCCTCCAAAAAGTGTGTTTCTTGTTAGTGTATATAAGTGAATCAACCATAATATCACAGTGTAAGAAGCCTACAAAATGAAACTCCAAACTTACTTAAAATAAATATCCATAGAACAATACTCTGAACTCCTGACAGAAAAACTGAAATAGCTATAAGATTCAGTCTAATCTATAAATATAATTACATGTGCAGTCTAAAGGAAATCATGGAGGTAAAGGGGGGGCTTATAAGCCTGTTATTTTTATAAGTATCTGTTAACCTTACCAGGTTGATGGAAGATCAAAACAAAATAATATGTTAGCATTTGGGACAATAAAATAGGCTCCCCAAATGCACAATTTTATTATTAATATTGAAAGAACAAAAAATCTCTTTCACAGCTCTACTCAAATTTGTTCTCCTAGACTTTAGCATTGACTATATTAATCAAGGGAGATGACATAAAAACACTTTAAATCATATTCTAAAATTATGTGAACAGTGGCTTTTACGTTCTTTATTTTGCTTTCTAATGCTGATGCTAAATCAATTTGATTAAATCTTCAAGGATCCTGTACCCTGTCATCAAATTAATCTTCCTGGAATACTATTCCTATTACGTCTCTCTGTAAAACCCTCCTTGGCTCCCTCTGCCTCCAGAATAAAACCCTAACTACTTAGCTGCACATTAAAACTTGACAGAGAGCCTCCCACTCCCCTTAGTTGCCCAAAGTTCCTATGTCCTGGTCTAACCAGGGCCCCTTTGTTTATGCTCTTCTTTCTGCCAGAAGTACCATTCTCTTTCATCACTACTATAGCCCTACCACTAACCCCATAAAGTTCTTCCAACTTCAAAGCTTTGCTCAAATACTACTCCTTCCTAAAGTCTTCTGATCACTCTGAGGTTGTATATTTTAATTTCAACGTAGGGGGAACCAGAAATGTGTTCCACAGAATTGTCAATCCATCATAGATTTTTGTTGTTGTTGTTGGTCACACACTGGGCATCTTGCAAGATCTTAGTTCCCCAACCAGGGATTGAACTCTGGCCCCGGCAAGCCAAAGTAGCAAGTCCTAACCACTGCACTGCTAGGGAACTCCCATCATAAAATGTTAAGCCTTCTACTGTTTTATCAAAAGAAAAAAATTAATTCTTTCTTCATTTACAAGGAACTGTATGTGTTGTACCAATATTCCATACCCTTGAAAATGTCAAGTTGATGCTTAGTATTAAGCTTTTTCTTATGAAATTTAAAGATTATCAACAGACATTGTTTAAATTTAGAAAACACTTCTTAGCATAATTATAGCCTCACATTAAGAGGTGATTTTTCTGACAGTATGGGCAAAATCACCAACTCAAATATGAGAGTATTAGTCTTGAGTTCCTTCCCCTCCAATAGAGCAGAATAATCTAGAATGGACTACAACATATAAAATGTATGCCCAGAGACATTACAATGGCTGTTTGCAGAGTAAAAAAGTCATTCAGATATTGTGAATTATTTTACACAGTGAAACCCTACTGACCCAAGGACCTCATCAAGCATAAGAAAACAATATTAAAGGCCACTGGGCTTTTGCATTTTATTAACTTCCTGAACTGAACTGAACTGAAGTGAAAATTAAGTCTGAGTCATATTAGAACACACATTGATTGTGTGTTCTCACCATCACAATCTCAAATATATGTTGGATGGTATATTTTAACTTCTATGCTTTATTTTGGGGTGGTGGGGGGAGGCCGTAAAGGCCAGAGAAAAGACACGGAGATTACATAAAGATTTTAGCTGATTTCATTTTTCAAGAAATAAAAGAATTCTAAAAAATTTTCCCCGGATTAAAGAGAGAAAAGAAAACTCTCACTGTCAAATTCTTGCCTATCAATTATTCCTAGCAGTATCCTAATAAATCCATATAATTAAAGAATAAAATTGGACCCTCTGTGACTTAAACTTGTAATAGTCCAGCACATGGAGATTGTCTGTATTCTATGTTATAAATGCATATGGACTGTAAACATCTTTGTTATAAATGTAAAACAACAACTATAATTATTATTATAATAATAATCCAGCCAGGGAAACTGCAGAGCATAAAACACTATGGGCTCCCCCTGCTGTTTCTACTGCTAAACTTAACTAACATTTCCGGATGCCAGAGCTTGGTGCTCTGATTTTAAGGTTGATTCATAAACAAAGAATAAACAAAACAAAATTAAAATGCCATTATGTCAATAAATCAGTGGGTCGAGGGGAAGAGAAGAAAAGAGACTGTTGATGCATGATTGTAATAAATAAGCAGGTACATGAAGGTGAGCATTGCCTGGAATTCCAGAAGCTACCCTGATGAGCTTCTGGGGAGCAGCAAGACTGTCCTGCGTTTAGATGAAGTGTTCCAGATCTGACTTGCTGTGTGGAGCTTCGTCATATCTGAAAACTGTATAATGCCCTTCGGCGAATTGGCCACAGTGCCACAATCTCAAATCTCTGCAAGTGAGATGCGTAGACTAGCTCAAGCCCAACAGGGCATGCTAAGGAGATTATTTCGGGGAAACCATAATGACATTGAACAGGAGGCTAGCTTAACATCTTTTCCAAGAGAGATCCCAAGCCTCCTCCGTGATGGCTGCTTGGAGTTCTGTAGGCTAATGAGGAGAGCCATCTGTATAGCACTTTGCTGGCAGATGTGTCCCCCCTTCACTGTGCCAGAATCTCCTAACAGGGAGGTCTGCAGAGGGCTCCAGTGTTGCTCTGTGAGGGGAGTTTGTGCTGTTCAGCAACCGTGTAATCTGGAGGCCAAACCAACATTTAACTATTCGTAAATATGCATTTTAGTACACCTTGTCTTTTCAAATATGAATATCCAAATGAGGTGTGAGTGCACTTACTTGTAAATTTGTTTTCATGTTGTTACATTCAGGGACACCAGTGACTAAAAATGATATCCAACATGTATCACTTTTGTAAAAATTTTGTAGACTATTTCAAATGAAAGGAGGAAGCAAATTGAGTGAACTGGCTATTTGTTGATATCATGATTACAGACTCATCAGATAAATCTTTAAAGAGAAAAAAAAAAAATATATATATATATATATATGTACATCCAGGTATGTTTTCCTTCCTTCCTTCAAATGAATTCATTTTGTAATATAGAGTTAATTTCTACTTTTATAATATCAAAAAGTAGTAAGAAATTAAATTCAAATGCTAAATCTTAAAAAAATCTGTATGAATAAATTTCAAATTATGATGGAATGACATTTCAAAGCATTTACTTGGCACCATATGGGAAGTTACATAAGATTATAGTAAGCATCAAAATATTTTAAGGCAACCATTAACAATTTTTAAGATAGACCTAATCACAAACTCAGCATTTAAAATAAGTACATACATACTCACATACTATGAAGATGTTTTAAGAGCACATAAACTATTTTATCTTGTTGTAACCCTCAAAATTTTATGACAATTAAATTCTATCATTCTTTTTAGTTTCAATTAATCTACTGTCATTGAAAGCTGCTCTGCTGCTCAGTCATGTCCACCTCTTTGCAATTCTATAGACCGTAGCCCTCCAGACTCCTCTGTACACGAGTGCATGGGATTCTCTAGGCAAGAATACTGGAGTGGGTTGCCATGCCCTCCTCCAGAGGACCTTTCCAACCTAGGGACCGAACCTCGGTCTCCTGTGTCTCCTGAATTGCAGGTGGATTCTTTACCACTGAGCCACCAGGGAAGCCTGATCATTAAAAGAGCCTTGTTTATGTTAATTTTCTTTTACAAATCCTTTTCAGGTACTGATTTGAAGTGAAAGTTGCTCTATTGTGTCCAATTCTTTACAACCCCATGGGTTATGCAGTCCATGGAATTCTCCAGGCCAGAATACCGGAGTGGGTAGCTACTCCCTTTTCCAGGCAATCTTCCCAACTCAGGAATCAAACCCAGGTCTCGCACATTGCAGGCAGATTCTTTACCACCTGAGCCACCAGGGAAGCCCGCTGATTTGAAACTCATATTCAATTATATAAACTCAACTTTCATCTCAAGAAAAAGATAAAAGAGACACAAAGGAGACCAGAACAACTAAAGATTTTAAGATTTTTAACCAGGGTCTTATTATTCACTAAAAGTTACAAGAGGTTTAAAATCAAACAGAACACATCTACACTTTAACTTGACTAACAAGGTTAGGTGAATTTTTAACATGAAATATGCAGCTTTTAGCAAAAGTACAAAATAAGCTTAAAATAGTAGCTTATGTAAATTTCCCAGAGCAAAACCATGACCAGCTATTTTACCATCTATCTCACATAGAGAAGATTTAAGTATATCTCCCCAAAAGCAGAGTAACATAAATTAGACTCCCAGGTAAGAATGACAATTCTTCCTGCCTGAAACTTCCTCTAAATTATATCTGCCTTCCAAAAATATTATTACAAAAAAATTGCAGATCAGATTATTATCTATAATGATACAGATACAGACACACAAATGACATCTAAAAAGGAAAGTTCTTCAAAAGCTTCAACTTGTTTTCATAGTAAATTTCACATCGAATATTAGTACTAGTAATTGATTTTAGCAATCATAGAGTTATAAACAGTTTCTGCTATTTAATGAAAGAAATGTCTCAGCTTTAGACTTTATTTATTAGCATTTAAAGTCCCTCCATAACCCTAGTAAGATCAGTTATGGCCTAATTAAATGAGAAAAATGGCCTGCCAAAGATTCTTTGTTCTTAAAATAAATACTGCATGTTTTCAGTTTTCTTGCAAATCATCAGAACCTATTTCAGTTGAAGAGCAGACTGGGTTTCAAGACTAAATTTACTTCATGCAACCCAAATAAAGTGTCTTTTGCCTGGAATTTTTATATTTTCTTCATATAAAGAAAATATAATTCCATCCTGTTGTAACCCTCAAAATTTTATGACAATTAAATTCTATCATCTTAAGAGGTTTCTGCTTTATTAACCATTTGAGAGTTTTTCATCTTTGAGTTGTACCAGTATGAAGGTAGCAGAGCCTATTCACAGTAGAAATATTCGCTACTTAAAAATAAACACAAATTTAGGCTTACAACGTGTCTGTTCTCAGTGCTGTGTTTGTGGTGAAACTCCATAGTTAGTACGTGTTCTAATTATATACTCATTGGAGAAGGAAATGGCAACCCACTCCAGTGTTCTTGCCTGGAGAATCCCAGGGACGGGGGAGCCTGGTGGGCTGCCATCTATGGGGTCGCACAGAGTCGGACACGACTGAAGCGACTTAGCAGCAGCAGCAGCAAACATCCAGGGGCAAAAGATTGAGCTGCTGCATCAGCCTGGCAAGAGTACTTCAAATAATGATCGCTTCTCAAATCCTTTGGAAAAACGAATGCATTCATCTGGCTTGTCCTCTCTGAGCCGCTGCTCACCACTTTCCTCTCCTTTTATCTATAATCTGGTCTGTCCCTTTCTGGCCACACTGCAATGATCCCCTGTTATACTGACGGGCGGCGGGGGGCGCGTGGACGGCTGGGGAATGCGGAAGAATGATGGTTAAGGTGAGACAACAAGATGACGGCCGCTTTCTCCAATTTGGGAGCGAACCACGCGTCTCCCCTCTTCTACCACTAGCTGGCGCCAGAGCTCTAAAGATATATAGATGCATTGCGTCATAGCTTGCTAATTAACAAAGACGTTTTCAAACTGACCAGAGCTTTCCCAGGAAAATAGGAAATGATTTTAACTGTGAAAAGCAGTAGCATAGGAGCTGCGATTCCGATTAAAATAACCCAATTTTGCCTCCAAGCTATTGTCTTCAAAAAAGAAAGATGCCTCATTAAACAATTGGTGGGTTGCTTTTTTTTTTTTTCCCCTTATCCAAACAATAAACAGAGAGGAAGTCTTTTCCTTCACAAACTATTCACTATACACATAAAACTGTAAAATTTTCCGGTTATATAATGCTCTGTTAATCTAAATAAAGTGGCTTTTTTTTACTATGCCTTTATTCTAAGAGAGAAATGTCTGATACATCAGGGTCACACACAGAAAGGGACTTTACAGCTTTAGCTCCTAATTAACTCCTACATCTTCCTCTCTTGTAACTAGCTTCAAATTTCCACTTCCTGGCTCCAAGAGACCAGCTTTCAGTTACCTCATCCTGTGCTTCCAGACACTTCCATGGCTGCAGATCTGTCGGGAGGAACTGATCAGCCATCTAAACACACACAATTGCTCATTTTAGGAAAACCAGCCCCTGGACAAAAGAACAGGAAACAGTATATTTGTTTGGTTCTGGACAGAAACTATAGATATGCAAATAAGATACGCTGAGATGTAGCTCTGGATGGGACAAGTACTTGGAAAATTCAAAATATAGCTGCTGTGGAAAATATTTTTTCACTTGGAATGTTTCATATTCATATATATATTCATTTTTGCAGTTAGAAAAATGACAGACACCACTTATTTTGGCAAGAGAAGTTGAATTCAGACAAAACTACAGTGAAATGATGCAATTTCAAAAAGATATATAGTTTGACTTGTAAACATTTTACATAGGTAATATTCATTCAGGGCTTCCCTGATAGCTCAGATGGTAAAGAATCTGCCTACAGTGCAGGAGACCTGGGTTCGATTCCTGGGTCAGGAAGATCCCCTAAAGAAGGGAATGGCAACCCACCCCAGTATTCTTGCCTGGAGAATTCCATGGACAGAGAAGCCTGGCAGGCTACAGTCCATGAGGGGCAAAGAGTTGGACATGAATGAACAACTATCAATCACTCATTCTGTACTTTTAAGCAAGTCCTTCCCCAAATCAAACATATACACATGGCACCTCACAGGGCCACAGACATCATCCTTTCCTGAGCTGAGTTTTCCCTTAAGAGAGCAGTGAATCATTGACCTTTAGTCTCCCAATAAGGTCCCAGAAATGAAACAGAACAGAATGTGGTCTCTTAACACCAAGCAATATTTGTGCTAATGATGTTTCGGATTTCCAGTTGAAATCTTCATGAATGTTTTTCAAAGGACGCCTGGCTAACTTTGATACAGAGGGGAACATTCAGAAGGTGAAAATAAACTTTGAAGGGTGCTGGGGGCCACCGTGAGGAACTCCACCCATGGCAAAGGTCATGAGGAAGGAGGCTTGGCATACGCAAAGGCGTGATCAAGTCTCAGGAAACCCCCTGTTCCTAAGCATCTACCCCCAAAACCAAGAGTCTGTTTTATGCTCTCACCTACACCTCTGACTTTACGGGGAACTCTTCCCCATAACCATTTCTCTCGGAGAAGGAGTTAACTTGCAGGTCCAGTTGATAAAATTCCTGGGCGTGACAAGAGTGTTTCAGCTTACGAACTCCTCTGAAGGTTATCTAGCCTGCCTGTATAGGTTCGTCGGCCAAATGTGATTATTTACAGCCTCCCAACAGCGAGAGGCACGAGATGTTTTAGACTTACTAAAGGCAGATTCTTTTGGGAAGTTAGAATTTATTAGTATAGTGGGTTGATTAGGAATTGTATTGGTGAAAGGATTTCACTTGTTGGGCTGATGTTTTGTTGCTAAATCTTCATATTCCCTGCCCTTATAATGAATATAACTAGCATATAAGAGAAATAAGTATTAACCTTTAAGATTAATCATGTTAACCTTGGGTTAGATAAATTCCTTTCTTGATTGTAACTCATTACACCCTTACCCTATAGGAATGTACCTTTATCTGGAGGGTGGTGCCTGGTTTAAGAAAAAACACCCTTGGAAAAAATGAGTTTTTTGGTTATCAGAAAGAGAGGGTCATGAACTGTCAGCAGGCCTTATGGCCAGAAGATGATGTGAAACCCCTAAGACCTTTTTTGTATGTAAAGCACCCGATTTTGATAAAGGTCAGGACTGCTGACCCCCGCGTGACTTTATATTCATCCCTATATGTAACAAAAGGTATATAAGCAAACCTGAAAATAAAGAAAACGGATCAGTTTCCTGAAAGACTGATTCCCCCATGTCGTTCTTTCTCGTCCTCCGTATTTCTGGCTGAATTCCCATCTGGAGCGCGGGTGCCCGCCATGTCTGCTTACTTGTCCCGGCTTTCAAGTCCATGCGAAAAGGTGCACAAGGAGGGGCACCTTTCGATGTTCAAGTGGCGCTGGTGGCCCAACGTAGATGGTGCAAATTCCTTGTCTTGGAATTTTATTGGTATCCCGCGTAGACCAAGTTATTCACCCTCTTTCTCTCCTCTAATCTCTCTTACTATTTTCTGGCTGAATTCCCATCTGGCACATGGGTCCTCACCAAGCCTACTAATTCTGCCTGGGCTTCTAAGATAGGACCGGGGAGGCCTCAGGGCCTCCTCTCCTTCGGGAGAACGGAAAGACGCCTGTGGCCTACGTAGGTGGTGATTGGCATTCCATGTAAGCCAAGTTATCAGCCTTTTTTTCTCCATCTAAATTTTCCTACTATACTATTGTTTCCTAATCTAATCTTATATTTCTCAATAAGTGTTTTTCTTGCCGACTCCGTCTCCACCTTCAAATCATCCTGGATCCACCGGGGCTGGACCCCGGCAGAAGGGACATGTCAGAAATTCTGTATAGCGTGGGACTTCTGCTTTGGTTCAGTGGCGAAGACTCCACCTTCCCAATGCCGGGAGCTGGGATTTGATCCCTGGTCAGGGAACTAGATCCCACATGCTACAGCTAAAACCTGGCACAGCCAAATAAAAAAATAAATATTTTCTTTTAATTCTGTATAGCAAACACAATGGAAGAACTCAGTGTGTGTACAGTGTAATGGAGGGTCAGATTTAATCCTTGATTACTAGTATCACTTTGCTGGGCCCATCCGAGAGGCATAGTGACAAGGGAGCTTTATCAACCATAATTTGAAATGCCCTGATCCTCATGCTGACTACAGTTATCTTTTGTTACTTCCTGGCCTTGACCTATAGATGGACTGCATTGGTTGCTACTGAAACCAGAAGGTTCCTTTCAAAAGCCTAGTGCAGGCCTGAGTTCGATGCACAGTTTAATTCATATTCCACTCAACATACCAATTTTATTTCCAGTGGAAATTGCTCATTTAATTGCACTGTAAGTTTTATGGGGTATGCCCCAGGCTGTGTTCTTTATGCTAGGCATTTCAGTATTTATGGGTAGAGCTATACCCAAAACTTCAAGCATAAGTAAAACCAGCAAAATATGCTTTCCTCTGGTTCCATAAATACTTTTCACCAGTTTCATTATTTTTTCCAATGAAATTAAATGAGTGTGTTAAACCCATAACTATACTAGACTATTGCTTGGTATCTCTAGAGCTGGTTTTTGTCCTTCATATTCAAAACTGATACAGCTCTGCTTTCCTGCTAAAGAATAAGACTGCGAAAGAGCATGTATAGTCCATTCTGTGTATATAGGCTAGCTCTCCAGTAACCAAAAAAAAAAAGACTTCTCTGTCAATAGTCTATAGAATTTTTATCCCTGCAACTCACTTGATTTTATTTTTTAATGAAGTAGGCCTGTTTCTAGGTGACAGCTACATATAGTAAATAAACACTCTGAATTATAGAACTAATGCATATGGTACAGGACTGATCTAAAGAAAAAAGTATTTCATGTCCGCCTTCAGCTACAGATGGTTTCTGTATTTTGGGACAGGGAAAGATAAGATAGACATATGATTTTACTTACAGCAGAACAGAACACATTACTAAACCTCTCAAATGCTAATGTGGTTCTATTGTGTTTTACTAAACCTATGATTGTTTTTCTCTATGACTATTATCTCACTGTATAAAATATATGAAAGCATATTTCCAGGGAATTCCAGAGCTTTAGACAAACACTTCTGCTTTTTTAGACAAAAAAGCCATCAGTGACTTTTTAGAACAGTTTCAGTGGAATGAAGCAAAGCAGAAGCCTTATTACGGGACGGTTCAGAAAAGGTGAACAGGAAGAGAATAAAGACAATAGCTATAAACAACCCATTTGTCTATGTATTTGGAAGGTATAGTAGGGTCAAGTGGAAATGATTACCAAATTGAGGGAGGGAAGAACATATGTAGAGCAACTGGGAAAGACGTAGAACTCCAGGAGTTAGGTTTGAATATAGGAAAAAGGCAGAACTGAGCAAGAAGAGAGCTGTATTTTCAAAAAAACTGGAAACGTTTCTAAACCAAGAAGGATCTAGAGATGACAACGTAAACTGTAGCAGTGGAAATTCTCAGAGATTTGTCGTCAGTGTACTAGATCTTAACAATTCAAGGATGACTGTAAATGAGATGGGAGGAGGAGGTGCTTCTCCCAGAAAACCACAGGGAGAAAATGACCCTGCAAATCCTGCAGAGTCCAAGGGAGATCTTCAGCAACAATCTCTCTTATTGATGTGATCATTCCCATATCAGTTGGGATTCAGAAAAGTTGAACGTAACTAAAAACCCCAAATAATAATGGCTTGAACAAAATAGAAACTGAGTAGTCATTAGGACAGTTGACATACTCTGGTTCTTCTCCCTTGGGGCACACAATAGGCTGGTACTTCTGTACCCTCTGAGATTAGGTACGGTAACATGACTTGCACTAGACAAAAACATGATGTGTGTGTTGTTTTCGGATGAAAGCTTTAAGAGTGTACAACTTACCACACTCCCTTTGCCCGTCTCAGCCATGGTGGAAGCACTGATTGAGATGGAATGCTTCAGCCTGGGTCTCTGGTTACAATGAGTAGGTTCCTCCTGCTGACCAGCACTGGACAAGGTGATGTGATCAAGAAATAAACCTGTGTGGTATTAAGCCACAGACCAAATTTCTTTCTCTCAGAAACATCCGGGTGGGAGGGCCGGAAGTGACGCCGTAATCCAGTTTTAGGGACCCGGGCTCCTCTGTCCTGCTGCTCATGTAGGTGTGGCCCTGAGCTCAGTTTCTAGGATTCCAAGAAGCAGGAAGCAGAAGCTCCTGGAAGCAGACTCCCTTCCACTGAGGTTGCTCTGGACAGAACCTGGTCACACGGCTGACCCAAGAGCTGCAAGGGAAGGGGAAAGGCTGGATGAGGTTCAGCCCCAAAATGGACTGTTTCACTACGTAAGAGGACACAGGGGGTTGCCGCTCTGCTTCCAACTCGTGAAACTCCTTTTGCAAGTGAAGGCCAATGATAGGATTGCACTGCATACCTCTATCACCATTTTTTATGAAAGTGAAGACATAACTAGAATATACATCAATATGGATGATGAGAGATTGTGTGTGTGCTCACTCAGTCATGTCCCACTTGGCAATCCCATGCACTCTAGCCTACCAGGCTCCTCTGTCCATGGGATTTCCCAGGCAAGAAAACTTGAGTGGGTTGCCATTTCCTACTCCAGGGGATCTTCCCAACCCAGGAATCGAACCTGTGTCTCATGTCTCCTGCATTGTTGGATTCTTTACCACTGTGCTACCTGGAAGCCCAATGAGAGACCGAGGCCACCTGAATTGGGTTTTTTGTTGGAGAGGGTTTTTTCCCTCCACCTCTGTTATTAAGAGACTTTGAAATAACAGTCCTCATTATAACCTTCAACAAGATTTGAAATGACACTATTTTAATTACTTCCATGCACTTGCTTACTTGGCTACTTTTAAAAATACACACACAGAGAAAAAATCAAATTTATATTATCTGTTGAGCTATCTCACTCACAGTCCCAGAAATAAAAAATATAGGGATAGTGAGTTTGGCTATACATTCATTGTTTCTTACAAAGACAGAACTAGAGAAAAATCAATGAAGGTGATCAGTTTTAGCTTGGGGGAGTTGTTTTCCCACTGTGTCAGAGCTGGAGCTGGCAGCAGGAGTTGGTGCTGCCATCTTTAATGGTGCACTGATCCAGCTCCCAAGACAGCCACCGAAGAGACACTGTGAAAGTGGTCCCAGCAGAACTATGTACATCACACTGCAGGAAGGGCTTGTTCTTCTCACAATGCACTCAGTTCAAAGCAAAGTGACAAGCTTTTTGTTGTTGTCATTTTAGTCTCATACCTACGTTCACTTTTGGTCACCACTCCTTGCATTAAAAAAAAAAGAAAGAAAATTATTTTCAAAAATGTTTCTTAAGCATTTTTGGTGAGCACTACACCTAGTCCAAGCTTCCCAGGTGGTGCTATTGGTGCGCCTGCCAATGCAGGAGACGTGAGAGACGAGGGTTTGTTCCTTGGGTGGGGAAGATCCCCTGGAGGAGGGCCTGGCAACCCACTCCAGTACTGTTGCCTGGAGAATTCCATGGACGGAGAAGATTGGCGGGCTGCAGTCTATAGGGTCGCAGAGTCAGACACAGCTGAGGGATCGAGCACACACGTAGGCACGCACACCTAGGCCAGGAGGGAGCCTGACCCACAAAGTATTTATGGCTCGAAATGTAGAGAGAAGAAAGGCAGACCAGTGAGTGTACCACCATTTCTGTACCAAATGAAACATCAAAATACAAATCCAAAGGGAACCTGAGGCAGACAGTGGCACAGGGTCATGCTGTCTTTTCGTTCTCCTTCTTTGACCTCTGCTTCTTTTCCTGCTTCCTTTTATTTACACAGTGAATACTGTCCATTTGCTGAGTTTCAGGCATGCCTGGGCATGCTTGTCAAGCTGACCTTGCTACAGACTGATTTGCCTCTGGCCGTGGACTCAGACTGGGTCTGCTACTTAAATTCAAACACATCCAGACAAGTCTGGCAAATTAGCAGGGGGAGGAGAAGGGGTTTGTGTGACATTCAGAAAAATCTCCCAACGAAAGAACTCATTCTCAGGGAAGAAAGAGAGCCTTATTTGTATGATACAAGGACGGATTTATTTTCCCCTTCCAAAAAAATTTTTCTTGAGGTATAATTGACGTACAACATTATATTAGTTTCAGGTATAAAACATAATGATTTGATTTATGTGTATGTTGGAAAATGATCAGTGCAATATCTAGTTAACATTCATCACTGTACATAGTTTCAGAATTGTTTTCCTGTGATAGGAACTTTTCAGATCTACACTCTTAGCAATTTTCAAATATGGAGTTCAGTATTATTAACTATAGTCACTATTACATTTCATCTCCATGATTGACTTATTTCATAACTAGAAGTTTATACCTTTTGACCACCTTCATTCAAAATAATTCTTATGATTGCTTTTCAGTCCTGGGATATTAGGACACATGGTCAGAATCTCTGTCTCTAATGGAATCATCACTGTTAGAGGCTCTAGTAGGTTTTGGTACCAGAACAAAAAAGCAGAACTGAAGGGTGTCTTTGTAAACATTGGATTTGTTGTTGTTGTTGCTGTTTAGTAGTTAAGTTGTATCTGACTCTTTGCAACCGCATGGACTGCAGCATGCCAGGATTTCCTATCTTAACTATCTCCTGGAGCTTGCTCAAACTCATGTCCATTGAATCAGTAATGCCATCCAACCATCTCATCCTCTATCGCCCCCTTCTCCTGCCCTCAGTCCTTCCCAGCATCAGGATCTTTTTCAATGAGTCAGCTCTTTACATCAGGTGGCTTAAGTATTGGAGCTTCAGCATGGATCCCCTGCCTCAAACCTGGCTGAGGGACAGGCAGGGACAGGTGACTGCAGTTGAAAACCAGACAGCCACTCATGGAGGCTCCCATTGGAATGATGTCTGTGTGTGTGCTCAGTCGCTCTGTTGCTCTTTACAGCTTCATAGACTCTAGCCCACCAGGCTCCTCTGACCATGGATATTCATGCCATTAACCAGGAGACCCAAATTACCCAACTCCTGCATCAGCCCAGCCACCCTCTCCACAGGTCCTGGGAAAGATATTTAGAAGCAACGGGAAATGAAAAATCAAAGGTCCATGTGCCCAAAATCCCTATGCAGAGCTCTCTGGTTAACAGGCCAAAACATGGTTTAGACTGAAAGGAAGTTCTGTCCCTCCCTTTCTGCCCAACTTGCGTTTGGGCCTCTTTCATCCCTTGAGCCAGCTAGCCTCGTGGGACCAGAGACCAAAGTAAAAATAGCCCCAAAAATGACCTGACATTTGACCTAAGAAAGCCTGAGAAAGAAGCCAAAAGAACAGAGAGGGTGGAGACCTGGGGAAAGTGATCTAATGCTTAAATCACCAACACTTGTGATAACATGATGGACCATATTAGTTCTCAAAGTACCATTTTAGGGAGCCACTTTAGCAAGCAGGAAAATGGAAAAAAGTTAGGAAGTCAAAAGTAGTGGGATAAATAAGCATGGTATTCCAATATATAACCCCTAAGGATCAGAAACAGTAACAAGAATTTAAATATTAACACTCTTCCATGGCATATGTGTAGAGGAATGGCATTTTTCTGGAACACATCCAGTTCTGTAATTACTTAACTGACTAATCCAATAAAGCCTAAATTTACTAAACTCCAAGCCCACAACCAAGCGTTTTTCTTTTCTTTGATGTATCTTAAAACATCGTAAAGTACTTTAAACTGTCATTGTACGTGGATTTATTAGAAAGTTAATGGTATGTAATTCAACTGCTATAGTTTTAGAGACTAAGAAAATCAATGTCATCTCTTAAAACAAATACCCAAGTAAAACTAAAATGATTCATAGTTCTTCCAATTATAGTATTCACTAGGTACGTTACTCAGAAAACTGAGGCCTGGTTTTCAAGCTTCTTTGTGGCCATGAGACCTTTTTCAAAACTCTGTTTTACACAAGCATGTCCTGTAATTCACTCTTTTTACAACATAAACAGATCTGTGACAGGGGTGAGCTAGTAAATATTTAACAAGGAACACTCCAAGAAAAACTGATTCGGAAATTTGCTGCTTTTTATAGGGCAAATGCTCACCACAGCCATCACTGAAGGAAGACGGGAAGAAATGCACCTTATCTGTTCCTGTGAGCATCTCTACACCTTGGGGACCTCTGCACTACTCCCAGCTCTCATTCTCCTCTGCATCAATACCCCAAGGGTACCTCTGAAAACTAAAAGTATGATAACTTTGTAACAGGGAAACTTTTTAACGAAACTATTTTGATGGTTATCTAAGATTACTAAATTGCTGCTTATCAATACTTCGAAATTCTATTTTCCTAGTCTTATCATGTGATTCAATGACGGAGCTTTGAAAATGCACAGTAGGGATTTAGTAACCACCAGCTGCCAACTCCCCATCTCTATTTAAATGACCTTTGGACCTTCATCCTACGACATTCCCAGTCTATATTTTACATACATTTTGTCTCAGATTTGGTGTTATGTGGAATTCTAAAGAGAGCACACAAGTTAATTCTTAAAAATCTGCTCTGAAAATTATAAAAATCAAAGCACAAAGACATCTAAGATCCACTTAACCCTCCCTCTCCTTTTCCTTATCTCTTTCTCTGAAATTCCCTTTCATCTCTCCCGCCTATCCCTCCCTCTCCTTCACTATCTCACTTGGAAAGTTACAATAAATTTGGAGCCAGTCAGCCTGGTTGAAGGAGGAATTTGTACAGAATCCAGAGCATGTTCAACCCTTTACCACCTCTACCCCCCGCCTTAGACTGAAGAGGCTTTCTGATCTGGGGGAGTCTAGAGAGAAGGCCAGAAGCAAATTACTCTCCTTTTAGGTTTCAGTCTCAGCTAGCCCAGCAAATCAGAGCAGTCAGGCCTAGTCACTTGACTGACAGACGCCCTGATAGAGAATGCTGCCAGGGAGCATGACGGTCACCTGTGGATAAAGGATCGGGGCGAACTGATCAGGAATCCCTCCTTGGGGACTTCCCTGCCAGTCCAGTGGTTAGGACTCTGAACTTCCAATGCAAGGAGTTCAGATTTGATCCCTGGTTGGGAACTTAAGATCCCACATGCCCCATGACCAAAAAAAAAAAAAAAAAACCCCATAAAACCAAGAAATCTCACAGTTGCCATTTCTTAGCAATATCCATGTTTTCTCCTTCCTTTCCTGAGTTTCCTTTCTTGTTAGCAGATAACCATTCAATTTTTTTTTTCTTCTTTTCACGGCTCTCTCTAGCCACTTTATTTATTTATTTTTTTTACATTTTTATCAGGGGACAAGAAATATTTCCTCACGTATGTTGGGAATCTGCAGTGAAATACTTAGAGCCTTTTCCTCGGGCAGTTCAAGATAACAACAGAGGAAGAGGTGGACCATAAAGAAGAATGAGCACTGAAGAACTGATGCTTTCAAATTGTGGTGATTGTGGTGCTAGAGAAGACTCGTGAGAGTCCCTTGGACTGCAAGCAGATCAAACCAGTCAATCCTAAAGGAAATCAGCCTTAAATATTCACTGGGGGGACTGGTGGTAAAGCTGAAGCTCCAATACTCTGGCCACCTGATGCAAAGAGCCCACTCACTGGAAAAGACTCTGATGCTGGGAAAGACTGAAGACAAGAGGAGAAGGGGATGACAGAGGATGAGATGGTTGGATGGCATTGCTGACTCAATGGACATGAGTTTGAGCAAACTTCAGGAGATAGTGAAGGGCAGGGAAGCCTGGTGTACCTCAGTTCATGAGGTCACAAAGAGTCGGACACAACGTAGTGACCAAACAACAACAGAAAAAAAGGGTGGACAGTGTCCAGAGTGAAGCACAGACAGGAGCCCAGAAGGTTGTCCTTCCCAGACTGCGCCTGGCTGACAGGCTGAGCCTGCTCAGGATTCCACACAGGTTTAAGGAGCCCCAACTATGCACTAGACACTTACTAGGTACAGAAGCTCTGAAAGTCAGTTCTACCATCCAAGAGCCTCTGCTGCTGCTGCTGCTAAGTCGCTTCAGTCATGTCCGACTCTGTGCGACCCCATGGACTGCAGCCCACCAGGCCCCTCCATCCATGGGATTTTCCAGGCAAGAGTACTGGAGTGGGGTGCCATTGCTTTCTCCACCAAGAGCCCCAGTTTGCCCTAATTTTAGTGTTTTGGTTGATTTTTTGTGGAGGCAGGCAGCTAGGTAGTCTGTTCTCATTCCTGGCAATATTTAAATACCTTGCATAAAACCCACAGGGACTTATTTAAGACTTTGAGCAAAAGTCCACTGGGAATGACTGTACCCTCTGCCCCAGGAAGAGTGAGGGAAGGAAGGTGGGAAAGAAGGCAGATGTGTCCTCTGGATCAAGATAGATATATTAAGCTTGGGGAGAAGGGCTTGTGAAGAGCTGAAGACTTTCAAGAGAAACCATAAGAGAGGCCTCTGCTGCTGCTGTTTAGTGGCTAAATCATGTCTGACTCTTGCAACCCCAAGGACTGTAGCCCGCCAGGTTTCTCTGTCCATGGGATTCTCCAGGCAAGAATACTGGAGTGGGTTGCCACTTCACACTCCAGGGATCTTCCTGACACAGGGATAGAACCCACATCTCTTGCTTGGTAGGCAGATTCTTTACCATTGCACCACCTGGGAAGTCTAACAAACACCAAGCGCAGATGAAGAAGAAGAATAATAATAAATAAAATTTTTTTAAAAATGGAGTAAAGCAAGTCTTAAATTAGTATGTATTATTTAAGCCAAAGATAATAAATGTTTTAGAAACTACCCCAGATAAAATCCTAGATAAGACTTGTTTTGGGGGCCCCATTTTCTCTGTTTCAGCACCCTTTTCTACCAGAGATTCCGTTCTTCGGGCTTCTCCTCTGTGCAGAATCTCTTTACATTGCCCATTCAGACTTATCATTCCAACTTTATTTCTGACAGTCTCACCTATAAACTTCCATACTCACCAAAACCTTATTGTAGTCTGTTTCTTTACAGGTAAAGGAAAGCTGAGGTCTTTGCTCCTTTCTCCTAATTTCCTTTCTGGATTTTGCCCCAACTAACTCTGAAGGGGAAGCATTATTAACGATTGATCTGAGCCCAAGACATCAAATTAAGCCAAGATTATCGTTGGGCACATGAGTTTAAAAGTCACGTTCCCCTCTCTCTTTCCCATGAAACTACATCAATTGGGAGCCTGATTCAGGTTCCCAGCCACCTGTCTCTGACTATATTCTTTCATGTGGCCAGTTAGATGATAGGATCTCACAGCAAGTTTGAGAACAGAAGTGTCACAGCCTAAGAGTCTAATACTCCTTAAGTTTTATTAGACCCTTAACCAGTAGTCTCAGGGGAAGTACCTAAAGCAAAATTAATGCCAAAGAAAGAAAAAAGAGCTGTATTTTAGGTGTGATCCTGTTTGGTCAGGAATGAAGTAGCCTACGGAAAACTGGATAAAGACAAAAAAAGAAGGGGAGGAGTTAATCTGAAAGGTCCACCTTTTATGTTTTGCTTAATAACAAGAAGTCCAATATAGTCTAAGCTATGGTTTTTCCAGTAGTCATGTACAGATGTGAGAGTTGGACCATAAAGAAGGTTGACTGCTAAAGAATTGTTGCTTTCAAATTGCAATGCTAGAGAAGACTCTGGAGGACTCCTCGGATTGCAAGGAGATCAAACCAGTCAATCCTAAAGGAAATCAACCCTGAATATTCATTGGAATGACTGATATTGAAGCTGAAGTTCCAATACTTTGGCTACTTGATGCAAAGAGCTGACTCACTGGAAAAGACACGAATGCTGGAAAAGATTGAGGGCAGGAGGAGAAAGGGGAAACAACGATGAGATGTTTAGATAGCATTACTGACTCAATGAACATGAATTTGAGCAAACTCTGGGACATAGAGAGGACAGGGAAACCTGGTGTGCGCATTCCATAGGGTTGCAAAGAGGTGGACATAACTTAGTGACTGAACAATGAATAACAGCAACAACAATCCAATATTCACACATACAAAAATCTTTTTCTGTAAGAAAGGCTGAAAAGGTGTCTGGTTAATGCTAGAAGTTTGTCCTGGGATGGACTGAATACCATATATGAAAGTAAAAGTCGCTCAGATCGTGTCCAACTCTTTGAGACCCCATAGACTATCTAGTCCATGGAATTCTCCTGGCCAGAATACTGGAGTGGGTAGCCATTCCCTTCTCCAGGGGATCTTCCTAACCCAGGGATCAAATCCAGGGATCAAACCCAGCGTCTCCTGCATTGCAGGCAGATTCTTTACCCACTGAGCCACCAGGGAAACCCAAGAATACTGGAGTGGGTACACTATCCCTTAAATACTCTAATGAAATATGTTTAGCCTAGAAGATATGAATTAATAAACTGAAGGGAAATAAGCAGAGAGAATATTCTGTTACTGGAAGAACTTGGTGAAGGCGTAATAGGAAAATGTGGGAGCATGGTTCTGGTCTCAGTTACACGGAGCTCAGCTGAAAAACACTATTTGCAGGAATATACTTCTGGTTCTTTCATGAATATGTTTTTATTATTTTATAACTGCTGTGGAGATTTTTTTTTTAAGATCAAGCAAAAGGGATAAGGAGTAAAAAGATGCAGGTTTAACTTGGACTTTGCCCATGGTTAGTACCTAGACTTTGGTCAAATTACTCAACCTAAAATAAGGAGATAGCAATTTGACTGAGTTGGGAGAAAATGATAATAAATGGTTGTAAAGCACTCTTTTTATAAAATACCAAGAGGATCAAGATTTGGTAGTTTTTATGATTAAATGCAAATTAAATGCTTAACTTCTTAATCTTGAAAACATAACATTTTCTCAGTAAAGCTTCCTGAGTCTTCCTAAGGCTGCTGTGCAGACAAACCCATTAAAAGGAAGGATACCTCTGAAAATATTAAGGTGTGGTTCCTATAAAAAAAGATTGTGGTATTTATTTCAAGATAAATATTTGAAACATGTTCCTTAGGCAGAATATCTTTTAGATGCCTCAAAATCAACCCAACCAAACCATGCTGTTTTTTCCTAACCTCAATCTTATCTCTACATTCTCAGGAATTAGTAGTGCTATCATAAAGTATCTGCTTGCTAATGCAGGAGACCTAGGTTAGATTCCTGGGTCAGGAAGATCCCCTGAAGAAGAGAATGGCAACCCACTCCAGTAACCTTACCTGGAGAATTCTGTGGACAAAGAAGCTTGGTGAGCTACAATCCATGGGGTTGCAAAGAGTCAGACATTGCTGCTGCTGCTAAGTCGCTTCAGTCGTGTCCAACTCTGTGCAACACCGGAGATGGCAGCCCACCAGGCTCCCCCATCCCTGGGATTCTCCAGGCAAGAACACTGGAGTGGGTTGCCATTTCCTTCTCCAATGCATGAAAGTGAAAAGTGAAAGTGAAGTCACTCAGTCATGTCCGACTCCTAGCAATCCCATGGACTGCAGCCCACCAGGCTCCTCCATCCATGGGATTTGCCAGGCAAGAGGACTGGAGTGCAGTGCCACTGCCTTCTCTGAGTCAGACATGACTGAATGCCTAATACAACACTTTTCAGTCATCTACTCAACTGCAGAAACTTCAACTTCTACCTCTTTATTTTAAGTCAGTTATTGACTCCTGTAAACTGTCTTCAAAGTTGCTTATTTTCCTTACACCCAACAACTCTGTCCTATCACTACTCCTGCCAATCCTATCCTTCCTCTGTCTTACTCACCCCTAATAACAGGATATATTCAAATGAAACAAAATAATGAATGTATATTTATAAACCCCTTGAAAAGGACAAAGAAAATTTAGATTTGATTCATCATTTGTCATCTCCTAAAAATATACTGGATTTTATAAGAACTTTATACTAAAAATTTCAAATATGTACAAAAGAGAAGGAATAATGGAGCTTCATGACCTACCAGCTATCCCATGATCCTCCTGTCTACTCCTCACCCAGTTTCTTTTCCTAGAGTATTTGGAGCAAATTCCTTCATCGTTTCAGTTTATCAGCATATACTTCATACACTGAACATTTGAAATTTTAGTTACACTCAGGAAAAGAGAGAAAGGAGATAGCTGATAGTCGAGGAACACAATCTGTCTCCTTGACAGAATTTTTCATAAAGTCTTTAGGAATATTTCTTAATTTTCTGTTTTCCCTCCCTTCACAAAATGTCTTTAAGTATCATAATTATACTGAATTCAATTATTTAAATTCAAGTAGGGCTTTTTATGCTGAATTGTGAATTCTTAACTAATAAGCTGTCCTCAATTCAATTGAATTGAATTCTTGAATTTTACTCCCAGATCAACAAAAATTTATAGGACACATATTTGAATGTCTAGTTCAAGTAGACTAGACTGTCTTGTCAAAGAGTTCAATTCACTTATTCCCAGAATATGATTCAATATTACTCTAAAGTGAATTGCTACCTGTTTTCACTTTTATGTAAACTATCCTATGAGTCTGACTATGCCATTTAATATGTATTCATTTATTTACTCTTTGGCATCAAGGTTATCAAGAAAGTACCTTTCCATCAAAAATGTTCATTTTTATTAGTAAAATTTAATTGGCCCTTTTCAGAATTTATACCTGTTTGAAGACCCAGATTTGGAGTTTAAACTCAATGTCATTTTTTATTTTCTTGTTGTTATTGTTTTAAGAAAATTGTCAAATCATGATTCTTTGTATATCACAGATTAGCCTGGGTTCCAGAGATGAGTTTAAGGGAGCCCATTACCCCCCAGGGATTCTGCTACCAAGAACACAGGAATAGTGAGTGCATAGCAGGTGCTGTATGCAGTATGCATGCTTGAAATGCTCACCTCCTGGTCTCTTGTCTCCCCTCTACCAAGTCAGATATTATCCACTCTTTAAAATGTTATTCAAGTTTCATCTCTATCATGAAACCTTCCTAGATACTTGAAACCTTTACTTATTCCCCTGTTTCTCTGAGGCACAGCACTTTAATCTACACCACACACGCAGAACTTGTGTATTGTCTCCCTGACCTAACTACACATGAGGATAGAGGACAGATAAGAGTTCTTCCCAAGTGGCTCAGTAGAACCTGCCTGCCAATGCAGGAGATGCGGGAGGAGACACAGCTTCTATCCCTGGGTCGGGAAGATCCCCTGGAGGGGGAAATGGCAACCCATTCCAGCATTCTTGCCTGGAAAATTCCATAAACAGAGGAACCTGGTGGGCTACAGTCCATGGAGTCACAAAGTGTTGGACATGACCAAGCAACCGAGCACATACACACACAAACCCAGGGCAGTGGAAGTGAGAAAAAAGAGAGGCAAGACAAGAAAAATGGGAAGTTATGCATAGGAAGGCTGTGTGGATAACCTTTGCCATGGGGTAGTCAGTTAATGAAAAGGAGGGAGGGTGACGATTGATTTGCCACACTCTCCTATTTCTATTGATCAAAATTCATCCTGAGTGAGTTAACATCCAGCCCGTTGCATTGCACCATCCAGATTTTTTGACAGCCCTTTGGGAACCCAGACACCATGCTCTTTAGTATTTCATCCAAGTACAAAAGTGGTAGAGGAGCCAGATGATTACCCCAGCAGCAGCCAGGAAGAGCCAGCATAATAGACAAGTGACTGGTCAGCCCTAGGAAGTAGATGGCTGCAGTAGTCAGTGAGTAGTCAGTCACTGTGGTCATGGCTAAGACAAAGCAATGAGATCTGCAGGGGCAGATGGAATCTGAGGAGGTGCATAAGATGTCCCTGACATAATCTATCATAGGGTTCAGTGGACAAGAAGACCATCTCCCATTTTCTCTAAGAAGTCTTTCCCTGCATTCTCAGAAACACATATGTTAATTACAGTAATCAAATGAAATGCACCAGCTATCATTTTGCTTGTGTAGCACAAAGATCTTTGCTCACTTAAATAGAATAACATTCAGTTCAGTTCAGTTCAGTTCAGTTGCTCAGTCGTGTCCGACTCTTTGCGACCCCATGGATCGCAGCACGCCAGGTCTCCCTGTCCATTACAACTCCCGGAGTTCACTCAGACTCGCGTCCATCGAGTCCGTGATGCCATCCAGCCATCTCATCCTCTGTCGTCCCCTTCTCCTCCTGCCTCCAATCCCTCCCAGCATCAGAGTCTTTTCCAATGAGTCAACTCTTCGCATGAGGTGGCCAAAGTACTGGAGTTTCAGCTTTAGCATCATTCCTTCCAAAGGACACCCAGGACTGATCTCCTTTAGAATGGACTGGTTGGATCTCCTTGCAGTCCAAGGGACTCTCAAGAGTCTTCAACACCTCAGTTCAAAAGCATCAATTCTTCAGTGCTCAGCTTTCTTCACAGTCCAACTCTCACATCCATACATGACCACTGGAAAAACCATAGCCTTGACTAGATGGTCATTAGTCGGCAAAGTAATGTCTCTGCTTTTGAATATGCTGTCTAGGTTGGTCATAACTTTCCTTCCAAGGAGTAAGCATCTTTGAATTTCATGGCTGCAATAACCATCTGCAGTGATTGGGAGCCCCAAAAAATAAAGTCTGACACTGTTTCCACTGTTTCCCCATCTATTTCCCATGAAGTGATGGGACCAGATGCCATGATCTTCGTTTTCTGAATGTTGAGCTTTAAGCCAACTTTTTCACTCTCCTCTTTCACTTTCATCAAGAGGCTTTTGAGTTCCTCTTCACTTTCTGCCATAAAGGGTGGTGTCATCTGCATATCTGAGGTTATTGATATTTCTCCTGGCAATCTTGATTCCAGCTTGTGCTTCTTCCAGCCCAGCATTTCTCATGATGTACTCTGCATAGAAGTTAAATAAGCAGAGTGACAATATACAGCCTTGATGTACTCCTTTTCCTATTTGGAACCAGTCTGTTGTTCCATGTCCAGTTCTAACTGTTGCTTCCTGACCTGCATACAGGTTTCTCAAGAGGCAGGTCAGGTGGTCTGGTATTCCCATCTCTTTCAGAATTTTCCACAGTTTATTGTGATCCACACAGTCAAAGCCTTTGGCATAGTCAATAAAACAGAAATAACATTATAGTCTAGCTAAAGAGGCATACCTTCTGGCCAGCTACATCATATAAGGGTGGACAGTGGGAATTGGCTTCTCTGTTTTCCATGTAATATATGATATATATAAATATATCTATCCAGAGCATGGCCCAGAAAGAGGGTTGTTACCAGAAAAATCACAGAATTGCAAATCTTACTGTAAATAGTTGAGGGCAGTTAATAGGCCCTGCTCTGTTTAGGCCTGAAGGCCTTCCCATAAGTTTCTAGGGGCAGTGTCAGTGCTGCTGGTTGACTGCAGATGACATATTGGCATTTGGGGGTGAGTGACTGCACATACTTCTGAGGAGAGATCAAAGTCTGTATTGTGGAGCAATTTTTGTTCTGTTATCCTATCGTTTAATCTAGCCAAGGAACTGATTATTGACCTTCCCTGTCTTATACTGCAGATTCTTTTGAGCAAAGAAGTATTAAAGCAGAATGGTGTGGAAAATGGTTAGAAATTACATGGTGAGGACTTCCCTGGTGGTACAGTGGATAAGAATCTGCCTGCCAACTCAGGGGACATAGGTTCAGTCCCTGGTCCAGGAAGATTCCACATGCTACAGAGCAATGAAGCCCATGGAGTACAAATACTGAGCCTGCGCTCTATGCCCTGTGAGCCACAATTACTGAGCCCAAGTGCTGAACTACTGAAGCCCTACTACTGCCCCAAACCTGTGCTCTGCAGCGAGAAGCCACCGCAATGCAAGGCCTGTGCACAGAAACGAGAAGCAGCCCCCATTTACTACAACTAGAGAAAGCCCACATGCAGCAATGATGATCCAGTGCAATCATAAATAAATAAATGAAAAGAAATAACATGCTGAGCAGTTGCTTGGAGATAATTATAGCTTCACTTTAAAGTGTATATTGCACAATACTTGTTTTGTTTCTCTTGCACATGAGGAAGTAGAGAGAATTTGAGGATTTAGCCAATTTCCCAGCCTAATTTCTCAGGGGGAGCCCTGGGAAGTAATTCATTCTTCTGGCATGATATAATATTATACACTATTTGACTAGTTTTTGAGATTTTGCTTTTCAGTTTGAGAGATTTATTGTATCTTGCGAGAAGTAGCTAGTGTCTTATTTTATACCCCTTAACTCACACATCTAATTAGATGAGTAAAACAGAATTAGCATCTAAATTTCACACCACTTTGGAGGAAAAATATCTTTACCAAAAGCTGATTCTGAGTCTTAAGAAATGAATTGTCTGTTAATTGAGAGAACCAAATGGAGAAAGTTTTGAAAGCACACACACACACACAAAAGCCAGTAAGGCTTCTATGAGGAAGAGAAAGCGGCTCCAGTACAGGTGGCCCACATGACCCTGCAGCAGGAGCTAAACCAATTCCACATGGAGAATTTTCACTATAAAACTGCTAATAGAAGAAGGAATTCAATATTATTATACCTTTAATGTTTTATGACATTTTGCTTGAAGTATACTGGTCTGGTCATGGCCTTTATTTCAAAAACTTAAAGCTTCCTTGGGATGGCAGTTGCCTTCTTCCTGCACAGAGTCCAGGGCTGCCTAAGCTAATACTACTATACAGTTCACGTGGCAGGGCCAAGGAGAAAGACAGGTGAGCTGCCTATGGAGCGAGACCCTTCACGGCATACACTATTTCCAGTCAGATCTACTGTTCTCTTCCTGTCTAACTCTTACTGGCCACATGATCTTAGGCAGATTACTCAGCTTCTCCAACCCACCTACTTTCTAATAGGTCTACCTAGAGAGATCTACTCTCTAAAATGGAGATAATAAACCTACTTATGGCCAATAAAAGGATTAATTGAAATAAGGCATGCAAGGACTTTTGGCAACTAGTAGGCTCTTTTTTAAATTTATTTTTAACTGGAGGATAATTGCTTTACAATATTCTGTTGATTTCTGCCATTTATCAATATGAATCAGCCCTAGGTATACACATGTCCCCTTACTCTTGAACCTCCCTCTCACCTCCCACCCCAGTTGGCTTTTAAGCTATATAAGTTTCCAGAGCCACCTCTGAGCTTTTAAATATAGGTAGAAAGAGAAACTACCCTGTTCCTACCTTGTTATCTTTATTGCCTAGAAATTTAAGCTCATGGTACAGGAAATGGCATGGAGTCTAAGGCTGAAATTGACCGAGAGCCAGGAATGGGGAGATGGTTTTCTTAACTGAGAATTACTTAACTCTAGTGATACAGGTCGGAGAAGGCAATGGCACCCCACTCCAGTACTCTTGGCTGGAAAATCCCATGGACGGAGGAGCCTGGTAGGCTGCAGTCCTTGGGGTCGCTAAGAGTCGGACACGACTGAGCGACTTCACTTTCACTTTTCACTTTCCTGCATTGGAGAAGGAAATGGCAACCCACTCCAGTGTTCTTGCCTGGAGAATCCCAGGAACAAGGGAGCCTGGTGGGCTGCCATCTGTGGGGCTGCACAGAGTCGGACACGACTGAAGTGACTTAGCAGCAGCAGCAGTGATACAGGTTCTCAAAGAAATAAGCAGAGTTTTTTTAAAATTTTAGATATCTATTGTTAATTTTTTTTTTCACTATTTAGGAATTTGACTTCACGAACACTTTTTAAAAACAATCTTTCTCCACACATTAAGGGATACTTCAATAACACCCTCAGACTTGGCTCATACTATCATGTAAAAAAATATGTGTTGGCTAGAATATGATGTTCTTGGCAACTAAAAATAGCCTGGTGTCTGTCCTTTCCATCCCTGTGCTAAAAGACTCTCTTCAGTTCTCAAAGGTGTCCCATCACTAAAACAGGAAGAAAAAGAAAGTATTTAACATGGAACCCTAGCTTGAGGACTTCAGAACACACATTCCTTTTAGCTGAGATGGTGTCTTGTCCATCAGAGCACTGCAGTATTAAGGATTGTATTATAGAAATATGCTTCTTGTTAGCAAAGAGCAAATGTTCAAAAATTACAGTGAGACTTAAGCAAGTTTTTCACATTTATCTACATAATGATACTCAAAATCAATGATATGTTTAATATCTATGTATATTAAAGGCTCAACTAATTATGGAGGTAAGAGAATCACCAAAAAGAACTTTTTATTTGCTGCAATAGAAACTATAAGCATAACCATCTTCTTATTTCAGATTTGTGAATAGTGTGATTTTAGTATACAAAGTAAAACAAAACTCTTTCATGTATAAATATTTGGTTAATAATTATGGTGTAAATGATAAAGTTTAATCAATAAAATGAGGCCTCACTTGAGTTTCATTCCTTCTCCAAAAAGTGCCTCATTTTACATAGTCCCTGATTTTTCCTGTTCCCTTTTTGCCACCACTGTAGGATGTTCTATCAATAATCAGAAGAACAAAATATGGTATAAGTTAATACAGGAGTTGGAAATTTTTCTAATATTTTTCCACACCTAATATTCTAAATTCTGCTATAATAAAATTTCATAAATAGTAGAGGAGAAAAATATCAGTGACAATGAACTAATTGAAACACCTAAGGTATAGAATCTTTTCTGAAATCCAATCAGACAGTTCTTTTTGGGTAGGTTTGAATATACATGGAACTTTATTATTACAAAGTGAATTATAGTAACTCCAAAGAACTGAGGTCCCTAGAGAGTAAGTAATACACTCCTGGCTACATGTGAATCTAATGCAAATTTGTTTAAATCATCAAATATCAAGAGAGAGAAACTTTCTGGTAAAGAATCCACCTGTAATGCAGGAGACCTGGATTTGATCCCTGGGTTGGGAAGGTCCCCTGGAGAAGGAAAAATCTACCCACTCTAGTATTCTGGCCTGGAGAATTCCATGGACTATATAGTCTATGGCTCACAAAGAATCAGACATGACTGAGTGACTTTCAATAACATTATTAACTTTCAGGTTGCTATGTCAAGCACCAGAGACTGGTGGCTGAGGCTCAGAGCAGGTTACCCCAAAATATGACAATGTGGCATACCGGGTTTTTATATTTTTGGAGTTACTAATTTTTGCCATTTTATATATTTTGGTTCTTACTTTTGGCATGCAGGATCTTCACTGTGGCGTGTGGGACCTTTAACTGTGGCTTTGGGATCTAGTTCCCTGACCAGGGACAAACCTAGGCCCTCTGCATTGAGAGCACAGAGTCTTAACCACTGGACCACTCCATACTGGTTATTTGAATTAAAGTTACTTAAGTGACAGCCAATACCAGAAGGACATCTTGATCCTCTGAAACAGATAATAAATCTCTCATGTGAAAGGTTCACTCCCTGCATCTGGAGGTAGAGAGACATCCTTATCACCAGAAACAGGGAATTCAGGCCAAGAAGCCTGTATAAACAAACCTTGTATCTTCTTTACTGATTTACTACCCCAAGCGCAAACTCGGATTCTTCACTAATTAAACATTCAGCCTACATCTCTTTGCCGTGTCAATTCTTTACAAATGTATTGCTTCTTTATTGAATAAGTGTAAAAGCTGCCTGTTTTTATACTTTTGGGGGGATCCTATTTCTATGAGACCTCCATACATACACATTAATATTTTTTCCTCCTGTCAATCATTCTTGTGTCAATTTAATTATTAGACCAGCCAAAAAAACTCAAGAAAGGTAAGGCTGAGGCTAAAATCACTGGGAATACACCACAGTGACTTTCTGTAGGGCTGGCTTGATCTATGACAGGAGGTCAGTAGGACTGACCAGCAGGACCAGCCCAGCAGGACTGGAAAGGACTTCATGGGCCACCCAAAGTCTTGGTTTACAAGGCTCTATGGTGCAAGTTTACTGGAAACAATGAGTAAGTACTTAGCCTGGTGTTAATTAACCCAAAGTGCTTCCTGAAAGCAGACTGGAGACCCAGGGAGACTGGGGGTCTGATTCAGTGGAGCAGTGAGCACCCACCAGAGATATGTGATTACCAACCCCCATCAGCTATACCATGTAACACTGTTTTATCTGTCAGTAAATAGCAAAACTCATTGTTAGGAGAGTCAGTTCTTTACATTTTAGAAACTTGAGTTAGATTAGTTACCTGATACAATTCTAACTTTAGTACTTACACCAGTATGTGCCCAGTTTGTTTCTGTTACTTATTATAAGGTCTACACTAAGGAATGTGTAATTTCAAGATTAGACACCAAGGTCATTTTTTAGTCAAAAGGAGAAAACTTCAAATTAGAGGATCAAAATTTGTGATAATTCTTCATCAGATACATGGAATCAAGTGTTCTGAACACGTTAGCACATTTTGTTAGCACATTTAATGCTAAATGATTTTTTTAAATTAGGTGTATTTGAACCTTCCCTCCTCCCTTACTCCCAAGTATTTTTATTGCTCTATTATTTAAAAACAATACTTTCTGATTTTTAAATTGTCTTATAACTAATAGTATTGATTCATACTTAAGATAAATCCAAACTTAAAATAATATTACTGAGGTAATACATTTTATTTCCAGAACTCATTAAAAACTTCTTTAAAATTTAATCACAATATGTTAGAATATTTATAATTTTTTTCATATGATTCATATATTATCTGATTTAAGGGACATCCTACCAAAACATAATTAACCTGTTGAAAAAAAGTACAATAGGAACATAATTATAACATGTAGATAATTAAAGTAATAAAAATTGAAGAAATCTGAAATAAACATTGAACAGATTTGGCTTTATTAGTATATCTAATAGTGTTTAAAATACTTTAAATTCAACTTTAAAAGATCACGGTAATATTTAGACTGAACAGCATTCACAGTTGGTTTTATAAGCATGAGGTAAACACACAGCATATACTTAGCACACTCTATGAATAAGTTACAGGATGTAAACATGATTGAAGATGTAGTATCATTGTAGGTTCAAGATGGCTAGCCCTACCCAATGGAGACTGCCTGCATCTTGCAAAAAGCAAACGAGAGAGAGATGAGACAGAGATAACTGAAGGTTCCTTCCGCTGCTAAGTCACTTCAGTCATGTCCGACTCTGTGCGACCCCACAGACTGCAGCCCATTAGGCTCCCCCGTCCCTGGGATTCTCCAGGTAAGAACACTGGAGTGGGTTGCCATTTCCTTCTCCAATGCATGAAAGTGAAAAGTGAAAGTGAAATCGCTCAGTCATGGCCAAATCTTAGCGACCCCATGAACTGGAGCCTACCAGGCTCCTCCGCCCATGGGATTTTCCAGGCAAGAGTACTGGAGTGGGGTGCCATTGCCTTCTCCTGAAGGTTCCTAATAAGTTACAGGATGTAAACATGATTGAAGATGTAGTATCATTGTAGGTTCAAGATGGCTAGCCCTACCCAATGGAAACTGCCTGCATCTTGCAAAAAGCAAACGAGAGAGAGATGAGACAGAAATAACTGAAGGTTCCTTCCGCTGCTAAGTCACTTCAGTCATGTCCGACTCTGTGCGACCCCACAGACGGCAGCCCATTAGGCTCCCCCGTCCCTGGGATTCTCCAGGTAAGAACACTGGAGTGGGTTGCCATTTCCTTCTCCAATGCATGAAAGTGAAAAGTGAAAGTGAAATCGCTCAGTCATGGCCAAATCTTAGCGACCCCATGAACTGGAGCCTACCAGGCTCCTCCGCCCATGGGATTTTCCAGGCAAGAGTACTGGAGTGGGGTGCCATTGCCTTCTCCTGAAGGTTCCTTCTACTTGGTCCCAATAGTTCGTTTCATTGTCTCTTTTACTGTGTCAGATTTCTTCTTAGTGGTCTTGCTTTGTTCTCTTACATCTGCTCCCAAGAAGAATCTGAAAAGCACTTTGTTGCTCCCTGGTGGCTCAGAGGTTAAAGCATCTGCCTCCAATGCGGGAGACCCGGGTTCGATCCCTGGGTCGGGAAGATCCCCTGGAGAAGGAAATGGCAATCCACTCCAGTATTTTGCCTGGAGAATCCCATGGACGGAGAAGCCTAGTAGGTTACAGTCCACAGGGTCGCAAAGAATAGGACACGACTGAGTGACTTCACCCTCACCTTCACCTTACCTACTTGTAGTTTTATGGTTGTCGCTGCAATTGACTAACCATAAGCATAGATTTGTTATATAAACAGCAGAATAACATTGCTTGGATTTAATATTCCCCAACTGTAAAAATAATTCATTGACTCAGCTTTTATCCCATTTGTCTGTCATTTTCTATGGCTTTAAGATTGTTTCCTTTGTATGAACTGATAACACAACTGAAAGTGTATTTATTCATCAATTAACTTTTGAAAGGATTGTGTAAGTTATCACCATCTATATCATGCTACATCAACATCTATGAAGAATCAATAAACACCTATTTTCTATGCCCAATCAGACTCCTTAGAGTTTCATTTTTTTAGCCATTTTCCACTTTGTCCTATTTTCTATATCATGTTTTAATTAATTTAATCCTTATTTTAAAACCTTGAAAAAAAAAAACGACTATTAGTAAGAAATCTGACATAATAGGAGACATGTTACTCAAAGCTGTAGGGAAAGTAGATAGAATCCCAAAAGCTTTTTTTCCTTTTTTTTGTAAGATACAGGTAAACAACTCCATTTGGTAGAGCCAACCATACTGAACTTTATAACACAAAATTTATTTCTGGTCTTGTTTACATCCTGTCATCATGGAGTATGAGGCAGGTACATATTATTATTTTCTCTTTTCATGTTAAGAGTGATGAAGTAACCTGATAGTAAGGGGTTGTGTTAGGGTTCAAATCTGGACAGTCTGACTCACACGTGTCATAAATTGAAGGCCTGAGCAGAGTCTCCTCCGAAACTGAAGTCATCAGAGGTAACACATCCAAAAGGATACACCTTCACCTGCTGCTGCTCCCAAGAGACAGACCGCTCAGCAGGCCACAGGTTCACATCCTGAGCCTGTCATGTTCTGGTGAAGGCCGTCCTACTCCCCTTATCCCTGTCTCCAGCTCTTCAGACAGCACAATGAGGAGATATCCATCATGCTTCCTCCTGGGACTCATTTTCTGAAGGAAGAAAATAGTGGTAAAGATAGGATAGGACCAGTCTTAGCCAAGATTATAAGATCAAGGATACCTCTTTGTTACATTTTCAGCTAGCAAGACCCATTTACAGCCTCTTGACACACTCAGAACTAACCTTCCTTCTCCTGACACTCAGTAACCCACTATGGAATTGCCCTTGGGCTGTCCAGGGCCCTCAGCTATGACCTTCCTTCAGTACTTCCCTGCATCTTAAAAGTCTCATTCTTCAAAACGCCTCTCTTTCTGTGGTAGGAAGTGCTAATCATCCCAATACCTGAATGTCCCTCTTCCATAATGGCAGAGCTCCCATCTTCTGGCCTTCTTGCCATTAGTTATGGCCATGTGACTAAGTTTTGCCCATGGAATATGAACACACATTGTGTGTGAAACTTACAGGAAGTATCCTGAAAGGAAAGTGATGTATCCTCTTTCCCCCCTTTCTTCCTGCCTGCTGGCTGTAATGTAGATTTATTTTCTGACATGAAGCATAGAAATAGCTAGACAGAGCAGACTAAGTCTCAAGTCTCAGGGAATGCCATGCCAGACTCGAACTGACAATCCTGTGAACTAAAAAGACATTGGGAATATGATAAAGGAACAGAATTCTCCCTTGTCTACTCTTATCTAAAGTATTTTTGTTAACTTGTGGCAACCCTTAACCTAATATTCCCCCTCTTTCTGGTACTGAGCAGCAAGACTTATGGATCTGTTAATACAAACAGAACAGTATCCTCTCTATACTCCAGAACTTAGAGCTGGTCCCTCCTGGTTTGGTGCACATTAAAGAAATATGGAAAAATCCTCTTGGGGTAAAAATTTCAGCTTGCAAATCTACAGACAAGCATAATACTATTTTTGCTTTCAGAGGCTTTAAGAAGTGAATATCATGTTGCTTTTTCTTTATGTGTCCTTTCCATCTCAAACCTTCTCAGTTCTGCCACTTAGACAACACCTCTGCCAAGTAGAGCAAAGAATATGTCCTGAGAAAAGCAAAAGAGAAAGTAACAATAATGGTTTTCAAAATATCCCATTAAATTACCTGAAGAAAAGGAGCTAATTCTTCTTGTTGTGCTTCCTTAAGCCATTTCCCAATCTACATAGTCACCAAAGTTCATCTTTTTAAAATGACAGATAAATTCATGGAGACAAAAAATAGATTAGAGGTTGCTAGGGCTGAGAGGAGAAGGAAGGGGGAGTCATTGTTTGGTAGGTACAGAGTTCTGCCTACAGAAATAGAAACTTTTTGGAAATAGAACAGTGATGTACACAACATTGTGAACATAAGTAATGTCACTGACTTGTATTTTGAAAGAGTTAAAATGTCCTATTTTGTGTTATATATACTTTACCACAATAAACTAATAAATAAATAAAATGCCATAAAAGTGTCCATTAAGGGAGTAGAGCGTCATCAGTTCAGTTCAGTCGCTCAGTCATGTCCGACTCTTTGTGACCCCATGGACTGCAGCATGCCAGGCCTCCCTGTCCATCACCAATACACAGAGCCTACTCAAACTCATGTCCATCACATTCGTGATGTCATCTAACCATCTGATCCTCTGTCGTCCCCTTCTCCTCCCGCCTTCAATCTTTCCCAGCAACAGGGTCTTTTCAAATGAGTCAGTTTTTCCTATCAGGTGGCCAAAATATTGGCATTTCGACTTCAGCATCAGTCCTTCCAATGAATATTTAGGACTGATTTCCTTTAGGATTGACTGGTTGGATCTCCTTGCTGTCCAAGGGACTCTCAAAAGTCTTCTCCAACACCACAGTCCAAAAGCATCAATTCTTTGGTGCTCAGTTCAATGGCACCCCACTCTAATACTCTTGCCTGGAAAATCCCATAGACGGAGGAGCCTGGTAGGCTACAGTCCATGGGGTCACGAAGAGTCGGACACGACTGAGCGACTTCACTTTCACTTTTCACTTTCGTGCATTGGAGAAGGAAATGGCAACCCACTCCAGTGTTCTTGCCTGGAGAATCCCAGGGACGGGGGAGTCTGGTGGGCTGCCATCTGTGGGGTCGCACAGAATCAGACACGACTGAAGCGACTTAGCAGCAGCAGCAACAGCTTTCTTTATAGTCCAACTCTCACATTCATACATGAGTACTGGAAAAACCATAGCCTTGACTAGACGGACCTTAGTTGGCAAAGGAATGTCTCTGCTTTTGAATATGCTATCTAGGTTGGTCATAACTTTCCTTCCAAGGAGTAAGCGTCTTTGAATTTCACGGCTGCAATCACCATCTGCAGTGATTTTGGAGCCCCCAAAAATAAAGTCTCTCACTGTTTCCATTGTTTCCCCATCTATTTCCCATGAAGTGATGGGACCAGATGCCATGATCTTAGTTTTCTGAATGTTGAGCTTTAAGCCAACTTTTTTCACTCTCCTCTCTTTCATCAAGAGGCTCTTTAGTTCTTCTTTACTTTCTGCCATAAGGGTGGTGTCGTCTGCTTATCTGAGGTTACTGATATTTCTCCCAGCAATCTTGATTCCAGCTTGTGCTTCATCCAGCCCAGCATTTTACATGATGTCCTCTGCATATAAGTTAAATAAGCAAGGTGACAATATACAGCCTTGACGTACTCCTAAGTGATTTTGGAGCCCCCAAAAATAAAGTCTCTCACTGTTTCCATTGTTTCCCCATCTATTTCCCATGAAGTGATGGGACCAGATGCCATGATCTTAGTTTTCTGAATGTTGAGCTTTAAGCCAACTTTTTTCACTCTCCTCTCTTTCATCAAGAGGCTCTTTAGTTCTTCTTTACTTTCTGCCATAAGGGTGGTGTCGTCTGCTTATCTGAGGTTACTGATATTTCTCCCAGCAATCTTGATTCCAGCTTGTGCTTCATCCAGCCCAGCATTTTACATGATGTCCTCTGCATATAAGTTAAATAAGCAAGGTGACAATATACAGCCTTGACGTACTCCTTTTCCTATTTAGAACCAGTCTGTTGTTCCATGTCCAGTTCTAACTGTTGCCTCTTGACCTGCATACAGATTTCCAGGAGGCAGGTCAGGTGGTCTGGTATTTCCATCTCTTGAAGAATTTTCTGTCATGCCCACTCCTAAAGCCTCATTTGTCTCTTCCTACACTACTTCTTTTGTTTTCTATTTTTTATGTATGCTTTTGGAGGTTAAAGAATGTGTCTCAGACATGCTGCAGTGGAAACCAGCATGTTTTGTTTGCTTAGCTGAATAATTGCAAGTAAAAGCACTTTTCTTAGTACATGGTTTCTTCCATTTACATTTAATAACATGGGGGCAGGAGAAGTGACTTAGCCACTCACACCAGATTCCTTTTACAGAGAGGGACTTTATTTGAGCAGAGCCCTGAGATGAAAGAGAACCTGTGCTGAGAAAAGCACCATTTCAGCTACTCCATACAGCAAAGGAAGGAGAGGGAACATCTGATCTACATTTAAGCCTGTCAAACCCACCCCCTTGGTTAATTTATGAAATATTTTCCTCTGCTGCTGCTGCTGCTGCTGTCACTTCAATCGTGTCCAACTCTTAGCGATCCCATGGACGGCAGGCTACCAGGCTCCTCCGTCCATGGGATTTTCCAGGCCAGAGTACTGGAGTGGGGTGCCACTAAGATGTATATAATTTTATATAGTTGTAGGATTAGCAGAATCTAATCTCCTTTATATTTTTGTCTCCTGGAAAGACTTATCTCAATCAGGAGACCCAAAGCTCTTTATTTAGGAGAACTAAAGTATGTTTCATGATGGTGTCGACTATAAAATACAGTCACAACCTGAAAGTAAGAGTTATTTGTTGTGAATGTTTAGGACTCTGAGTCCAGGAGACAGCATCTCAAGAGCTCTGAGAAAACTGCTCCAAGGAGGCAGGAGAGGAAGTCAGGCTATATACAAGTTTGCAACAAGGGGAGGAGGCAGTCTGAACTATCAAGTTAAGGAATTTAGCATTCTGTGTTTGGGAAGATGTGAGGCTCTGGGCTCGCTGAATTCATGCCTTTCACACACACACCGCAGCTCTCTGGGGCCAATCCTGTTTAATTTCAGGACTGGCTTCTGGCAGTCCCCCAGCTCCTCAGCAGTCATGGACGGGGGGGTGGCAGCATCCACTGGATCACAGTTTGGGGGTCCCTCATTCACATTTGGAGGCCAGAAATCACTCATGGCTGTGATATATTTTGTCTATTGATATGGTTGGAGATCTTTTCATTTTATAATGGTAAGCAAATGACAACTATATCCCAAGATATTAACTAAGGCAATGATGGTAGAAGGACCAGATAAACCAGAAGAAAGGGAAATATTAGAAAATTAAAAGCAACAAATAAAGTAACATCTAAAACCTAAGTGTGGGTCTAAGCAAATAGAATGTAAAGAGGTTGGGGACTATTGAAAAGTAACTGCTAATCCTGAATGACTTTTCTATTCTTTAAGTATTCAGAGAGAGTCATTTAAATATCCTATCAACAGTGTCTTGAGCATTACTATATTCACAGCAACATGAAATTATTTGTCCTTGCTTCTACAAGGAAGGATATTTCATAACTGCCACTCAGGGTAATTGAATCTTCTCTACCTTTTGCATGTTTAGCACACATAAGTGACAAGTGATAAGACATAAGTGATAGGACTATAGCCAGGGCCAGAGATAGATAGCAGGATGCTCAGTAGCTCAGTCATGTCTGACTCTTTGTGACCCTATAGACTGAAGCCCACCAGGCTCCTCTGTCCATGGGCTTTTCCCAGCAAGAATACTGGAGTAGGTTGCCATGCCCTTCTCCAGTGGATCTTCCCGACCCAGGGATTGAACCTGCTTCTCCCAAGTCTCCTGAATTGCAGGCAGATTCTTTTCCTGCTGAGCCAATGGGGAATCTTTTTGATACTTAAATGGAGTATAACCTTTAAAAATTGTGAATCACTATATTGCACTTCGTGATTATCTGGGTCGTGAAGATCTTTTTGTACAGTTCTTCTGTGTATTCTTGCCACCTCTTCTTAATATCTTCTGCTTCTGTTAGGTCCATGCCATTTCTGTCCTTTATTGAGCCCATCTTTGCATGAAATGTTCCCTTGGTATCCTCTAATTTTCTTGAAGAGATCTCTAGTGTCTTTCCCATTCTGTTCTTTTCCTCTATTTCTTTGCATTGATCACTGAAGAAGGTTTTCTTATCTCTTCTTGCTATTTTTTGGAACTCTGCATTCAGATGCTTATATCTTTCCTTTTCTCCTTTGTTTTTTGTTTCTCTTCTTTTCACAGCTATCTGTAAGGCCTCCCCAGACAGCCATTTTGCTTTTTTGCATTTCTTTTCCATCTCTGTCTCCTGTACAATGTCACGAACCTCATTCCATAGTTCATCGGCACTCTATCAGATCTAGGCCCTTAAATCTATTTCTCACTTCCACTGTATAATCATAAGGGATTTGATTTAGGTCGTACCTGAATGGTCTAGTGGTTTTCCGTACTTTCTTCAGTCCATTCTGAAGGAGATCAGCCCTGGGATTTCTTTGGAAGGAATGATGCTAAAGCTGAAACTCCAACACTTTGGCCACCTCATGCGAAGAGTTGAGTCATTGAAAAAGACTCTGATGCTGGGAAGGACTGGGGGCAGGAGAAGAAGGGGACAACAGAGGATGAGATGGCTGGATGGCATCACTGACTCAGTGGGCGTGAGTCTGAGTGAACTCCGGGAGTTGGTGATGGACAGGGAGGCCTGGCGTGCTGCGATTCATGGGGTTCCAAAGACAGTGACTGAACTGAACTGAACTGATATTGCACATCTGTAACTTATATAATATTGTCATCAACCATACTTCAATAAAAAATAAAATAAATAAATAAATTGCTCCTAATTTGGCATCTATGTCTTTTTTGTCATGCTCCCATTAGTCTTAAAGAGCTTACTCTCTCTCAAGTACATTTAAATTTTATTAATCAAAGCAAACTCTATAATGGAATTTTAGCTAATAAGTGGAAAAGATTTGGGGAAGAGGAGAGGAAGTGGTCTCTGTGTAGGTAGACCAGTGGGATTGTCCTTTATGTCAGTCAGCCTAGGCTTATCTTGACCCAGGCAGTCTTTTCTTCCTTACACCAGAGCCCAAGATTCACCAAAAGCTCCACAGCTTTTCAGAATGTATTGGCAGTAAGAGGCTGAAATTACTATATGAATGTTTTGCTTGTTTATAAATTAAGGGAGAAGTGTCATGATATTTGGAATTTCCATACAGATACATAAATACTAAATGACAAACAGTTACCAATTGTGGAACCTAGTTGCTGGGTATAAAGGTGAATCCTGTAAAATTCTTTCAACTTCTCTGTATTTTAGGTTTTTTTTTTTTCTATAATAAAAAGATTGAGGGAAAGTAGCCCTGAGAAAAATAAAGGTCTGTTGTAGTGAAAAGGAAAGAAAGTGAAAGTGATAGTCGCTCAGCCCTGTGTGACCCTGCACCTCTGCTTGACTGTAAACGTTAAGTGCCTTTGTTCAGCTCATGCCCACCTGTGAATAGAAGAGAGTAACATACCCATTTCCAAAGGCTGGCCATTGCCTTGCAGATGTTTTGCAAGACAGAAGAACTTTTCACTTTACCTTCCCACTGCCTCTCCTGCTCTGTTCTTCTTTTGACTTCAGTTCATTGCTTCTTTCTCTCTGATCTATTAAAGGACATGGCATCCAGGCCCCAGTAAGATGGTTATTTTGAGGTGTTAGCCTGCCATCTCCTCAGTCAGCTGGCTTTCGGAATGAGGTCACTTTCCTGACCTCAACACCTCCTCTCTTGGATTGGCCTGTCGTGCAGTGAGCAGAGCAGGAAGCCCGGACTCGGTGACACTGTCACTCAATTTGGGAGTTAATTTCATTTCTTTCAGTCAGATGACTTTCTTACAATAACTAAGACCTACTATACTGACAACAACTCCCACCAGATTCTTTTTTTTAGTCTTTGTGTTATTTTCATTGTATGTGTGCACTGACCTTTTTCAGCCACATAGAAGCCACATTGTTGCATGATGCTAAAATTAAAATAAATCAGAATTAGGGTGGTAGGGGTAGTGATGGTATTGGCAAGGTGGAAAAATAAAGATAAAACTGAGGGCTGGCCAGTGATAGCTACCAAGATATCACAGTGAAAAATGCCAGATCCCAAATGTTACCTGGGGCACCCCCAGTCGCATGAAAGTAATACTGTGCTGTGGAATGTGTCCACCAAAATTAAGTCCATTTCCTTTCTGGGGTTCCCATCTCCTTCCTTTCACTCCATCTGCCTAGAAGATGTCTTCTCACTTCCTTAGGTTAATTGAAGATGTGGCACAGTTTTCTTATCTACTCTAAGCCCAGCTGTCATCAGGGATAAATTCAATGTCCTTATTCAACTAACCTAATACTATAGTTTCACATTTTCCCACCCCCTCACTCAAGAAGGCATCATCTCCCCTCCAATTCAGCTGCCCACTTCCATGGACTTTGTCATCACAAAAGACTCCTCCACCTCTGATACATATCCCACCTGATCACAACCTTTGATCCCTCTAGCTGTCTTGACCAGTTAGTTCCACACTTCTTTTTAATTTGATTGCTTAATTTTCTCCCAATCTGTCACAGTCTTCACCTCGTCTTCATTACCTCTGACCTCAACCACTCTTCAATCAATATTCTCAACTCCCTTGTTCCCCAAGGCCTCCTATTCCACTCCTCAGTCTTGAACCAAACTAACTGGCTGATTGCTTTGTTCCTAGTCACAGTCTACTGAGACCCACTGGAAAAAATTATCCAGCTACAGAGATTGAAGCCACCCCAGTTCAAACTGGGTTTCTGAAGGTCCTAAGGAGTTCTTTGACAACGTCTGTACAGATTTCACTACCCTCTGTTGCAGGGAGGGGGACCCCTTTCGGGGCCTGAAAGTGGGCTCTTATCTAACACTCAGAAATGAATTGGCCAGGGAGACACATGTGCTAACAAACTGGGAATGGGCACCCGGATGGAGAGCAGCAGAGTAAGGGAACCCAGGAGAACTGCTCTGCCACATGGCTCATGGTCTCGGGTCTTAGGGTGATAGGATTAGTTTCTGGGTTGTCTTTGGCCAATCATCCTGATTCAGAGTCCTTCCTGGTGGCACACACATTGCTCAGCCAAGATGGATGCCAGTGAGAAGGATTCTGGGAGATGGTTGGACATGTGGTGTCAACTTTAGACCTTTCCTGAACTCTTCAGTTAGTGCTGGCTTACTAGTTCTGTGTTCCTTACCAGAACCTCCTGTCTTAAAACAACTTGTGCAAATGGTAGCTATGGTGCCTGGCCAGGCTGGGCAGTTTCTGTCAGTGTGCTTCCCCTAACAACTCCACCACCCTAACTATCTCAGCAGATAACCTTGCTTCTTACTCATGAGGGAGAGAACTCAGGCCACACTTCAACGTCCTGATGTTCTACTACAGTCTTACTCGGTACTGTATCCATCCTTGAGTGGGACAACTGACTGCCTAGTCTAGGCTAAGCCCTCCCTCTGTGTCCCAGAGCCCATCTGCTCCCTCCCCCAAGATCTCAATCCATCCATCAATTTTCTTTTCTCTTACATTTTCAAATGCTCTGCTCTGCTGCCTCCTCCTGTAAACACGCTCAAGTCCCTGACTGGGACATAATCCATGTTCCATGTTCTGGGTGAAAAGGCTTCTTATTGCAAAGAGGTTAATTTTCTTGAAACTTACAATTTTAAAGCACATTTTTGAGAATTTGCTTTGGAAAGCAGACAAAGTAATTCTAATGTTTATCTAGAAGACTAAATGGGAGGAAATAACTAAGAAAATATTTAAAAGTTAAAGATTTTGTTTACAGAGTCTGTCTTTATATTATTTTTCCTGCTAAATTGCTTGTACTTTATGTATTGAGGTTTTTAGCTGTGGTCATGAAAGTCTTTGTGAAACTTGGTGCAGGTATAACGGAGTTGGGGCGAGGGCCATTCTCCTAGCCTGTCACCACCAAACCACAGCCCAGAGTGCACCCTCAGGGCTGGGGGTGGCCCCTCAGAGGACTGCAGTGCTCTGTGGATGACGTTCTCATGGAGGTGGCTGGCAGCAGAGGCAAGGCAAGGTGCCATGGTAAGGAAGATACAAGGCAGATTTATTTGAGACACTCCTTGGGGAATCTCTAAGATAACCAGAAGGACTTGGGAAGGGAATTGTCCTGCTGCTCTTTTCTCCCTTTAGCTCCAAAAACTACATAACCCTGTGTCCTTCTACCCACCAGGTTTCAGGTTCTTTGTCTGTCTTGGCTAAAATAAAGAACTCTTCAAATGAAAAGGTAGATTTAAGAAAGGCTTCTGTAGGCCCTGGTGGTCTCTCACCCTTTCTTTCTCAAGGCACTTTAGCACCTGGGGCAGAGGGTGAGGCTCTTTATCCTCTGAGGAGGAGTAAAGCCTCATTGTCTGGATGCTTCATTTTTCACCAGAAAGATATTATGTATCCTTGCTCTATTCCTGGGGTATATTAGTTGGGGCTGTCAACTAAAAAGATGAACAATGTGAGAGTTGCGAGTTAAGTTTTATCTGGTGCAAAATGAGGACTGCAGCCCAGGAGACAGCACCTCAGAGAGCTTTGAGAGACTGCTCCATAGAGGTAGTAGGGGAAGGTCAATACACAAGATTTTGGCGAAGGGGGAGTTCAAGGCAATCAAGTGCTTACTTTACAAGAGGTTTTCTGCTAGTCACAAGGAGCTGAGGTCATCATGAAGAGATTTAGTGCTTTTCTAGATATGGAGTGATGCAAAGATTGGCATCATGGAACCGGTTCCTAAAAATATCTAACCATCTAAAGACCTGTTCCATCACTTTATCTGGAGCACTGAGTGCCCCATTCTCCACCCTGAACTTCCTCAGGGCATGTTGAAGGTCAACAGCTGCAACAGCACAGGGTTGAATCTCCACAGAGGCAGAAGGCAAATGCCCTGATCAAGTGCCAGTTTGTAGTTGACAGGGCTCTCTTGCCCCAAGTAACAGAAACCCAAGCCACCTGTTTAAGTACAAAAAGAGCATGGGCTCTCATAACTGAAAATGTTCTGGGCCAGATCTTGGCTTGAGCCTACCTGGATCAAGGAGTGTAAATAATGGCATCAGGACTTGGTCTTGTGTGTGTGATCTATTGGCTCTGCTTTCCTCCACAGTTGGCTTCATTCACGGGCTGGCATTTTCCTCATGGTGACGTGAGGCAAAAAGAAACTACGGACTTCCAGACTTCCTTCATTTCGGCAGCCACATTGAAAAAGTCTCCAACTGTTTAAAGATTCAGATTTCAGACTCATTATTTCTATTTTTCAGTGTATTAACTCATTAACTCACCCTTGACTACTTTCTCTTATGTGTATGTTCAACCTGACAGGAAATCCTGTTGGCTCTACCATCAAAACATATCAGGAATTTAACCATTTCTCATCAGTTCAGTTCAGTTCAGTTGCTCAGTCGTGTCTGACTCTTTGCAACTCCTGAACCGCAGCACTCCAGGCCTCCCTGTCCATCACCAGCTCCCACAGTTTACCCAAACTCATGTCCATTGAGTCGGTGACGCCATCCAGCCATCTCATCCTCTGTTGTCCCCTTCTCTTCCTGCCCTCAATTTTTCCCAGTATCAGAGTCTTTTCAAACGAGTCACCTCTTCATGTCAGGTGGCCAAAGTATTGGAGTTTCAGCTTCAACATCAGACCTTCCAATGAACACCCAGGATTGATCTCCTTTAGGATGGCTGATTGGATCTCCTTGCAGCCCAAGGGACTCTCAAGAGTCTTCTCCAACACCACAGTTCAAAAGCATCAATTCCTCTGTACTCAGCTTTCTTTCTTATAGTCCAATTCTCACATCTACACATGACTACTGGAAAAACCATAGCCTTGACTAGATGGACCTTTGTTGACAAAGTAATGTCTCTGCTTTTTAATATGCTGTCTAGGTTGATCATAACTTTCCTTCCACGGAGAAAGCATCTTTTAATTGCATGGCTGCAATCACCATCTGCAGTTATTTTGGAGCCCCCCCCCCCCAATACTTTGACCACCTTATATGAAGAACTGACTCATTTTTCTAATGAAAGAAAAATCTTTTCTAAGACCCTGATGCTGGGAAAGATTGAAGGCAGGAGGAGAATGGGATGACAGAGGATGAGATGGTTGGATGGCATCACTGACTCTATGGACAGAAGTTTGAACAAACTCTAGGAGTTGGAGATGGACAGAGAAACCTGGTGTGCTGCAGTCCACGGGGTCGCAAAGAGTCAGACACAACTGAGCAACTGAACTGAACACTGATACTAGGGAAATTAATTTCATAGCTAGACAGTCATTTGTGACTTTGGAGAAAGAAATTCCATAGCCTGGGGCAGAAATTAGATTATGAACACATAAAAAAGGAGTGGCTGATGGGGAAGTGGAGGTAGATGACAAAATGAAATATGAATAAATCATCCAAAAAAGACTGACAGCCTACCTCAGACAGAGTACTACACTAGGCATCAGGCCAGCATCAGAGTCATACAAGGCCCTGTGTTCAGAGGGGTCCTGACTTGGTTTAATGCTCAGATGTCACTATCTTAAAATTGTTAATAATTTTTGAGCAAGAGGCTCTACATTTTAATTTTGCACTATGTCCACAAATTATGCTGTAGGTTCTGCAGAGCACTGCAGGGAACCCAAAATATTTCATTCATTGTTCAGTCACTTACTTATTTGACAACAAATAAATGAATTCCTTACCATGAGCCAGCCAGTCTCTGGACACATGATGAAAAAGGTAGAGCAGGTGACAAATGAATGACAGAAAATCTTTTAACAAAATGTTGTTACTTCCAAGAATAATAAAATGTAAATATAGCTATTACATGACATTCTACCTCAGCTCCCTAGTTGTAGAGGCTATATGACCCTGCTGAATTTATTCAACTGCTTAAGTCCTAGTATACTCACCTAGAAAAAAATGACAATAATAGGGCACACTCCTAAGGTTGTTAGAGGAATTAAATGCATTCAGGAACATAAGATGCTTACAACAGTGCAAGGTACGTTTTAAGTGTTCAGTAATGTGAGGGACTGATGAATTTCCAGCACCTAGCACAGAGGAGTTCAATAAATGACTAGTTTAGCAAGCAGGGGGTAAAAAGGAAATTTTAGATCAACCTGGACAGTTTTATATGTTCTTTATAAATGAAAGAGATATGGCTATATGTGTGCTTGCTAAGTCACTTTAGTTGTGTCTGACTCTCCGCCACCCTGTGGGCCACAGCCCGCAAGGCTCCTCTGTCTATTGAATTCTCCAGGGAAGAATCCTGGAGTGGGTTGCCATGCCCTCCTCCAGGGGATCTTCCCAACCCAGGTCTCAAAGCCACATATCTCATGTCTCCTGCATTGGCAGGTTGGTTCTTTACCTCTAGTGCCTCCTGGGAAGCCCATATGGCAATATATGTTGTTGTTTAGTCTCTAAGTCATGTCCAACTCATTTGCATCCATAGCCTGCCAGGCTCCTCTGTCCAGGGCATTTCCTAGTAAGAATACTGGAGTGGGTGGCCCATTTCCTTCTTCAGGGGATCTTCCTGACCCAGGGATAGAACCTGCATCTCCTGCATTGGCAGGCAGATTCTTTACCACTGAGCCACCTGGGAAGCCTAATCAAATCTTTGAAAGTCAAAGTGTTAGTTGCTCAGTTGAGTCCAGTTCTTTGCGACCCCATGGACTGTAGCACACAAGGCGCCTCTGTCCATGGAATTCTCCAGGCAAGAATACTGGAGTGGGTCGCCATTCCCTTCTCTAGGGGATTTTCCCAACCCAGGGATTGAACCTAGGTCTCCTGCATTGCATGTAGATTCTTAACAATCTGAACCACCAGGAAAGGCCCTTAATCAAAGCTTTAAGTATATGTAAATATGTATATACGGCCATAGGGCTTCCCTGGTGATTCGGTGGTAAAGAATCCACCTGTCAGTGCAGGAGGTGCTTGGGTCAGGAAGACCCCTTGGAGAAGTCCAATATTCTTGCCTGGAAAATTCCTTGGACAGAGGAGCCTGACGGGCTACAGTCCATGGGGTCACAAGCAGTTGGACACAACTGAGCATGCACACGGCTCAAAGCTTTAATCAGGCCTAGAAGAAAATGTCAAAGAATATATATACTAAGTTATGCTGAGTGTGGTCAAATCTGTGTAATAGGATTTGGGGAGAGAGATTTTTGTTTTGTGTTTTACTTCATATACTCATTTAAAAACCAAGATTTCAGAAAAATAAAGCTTATTTTTAAAAATAAAAATTATTAGCATATTCTGAATATAGTGGCAGATAAGAAAGCTTATATTCTTCCTTTCTAAGCATTACCTTCCTCTTATCCAAGATATTTGAATTCAATTTCTCTGTCATTTCTGACTCTGCCATATTTGCTCTTAGTTTTGGGGAAAAAAAAATCAGCTCTTTGATCTATAAAATAGCTTTCTCATTTATAAAATGAGGCACACAGTACAGACAAAGTCTCCCAGCTGGTGGACTTCAGTGTGCTGCTGTCCTGGATGTACGTGAGGACTGACCCCGCCTACAATGGGGCAGTTGAGAGGGGTCATGGGCTGCTGGAGCCCTTCGGGCTAGTACCGCTGGCCAGGGGTCTCCTCAGGCACCTGTGCAGAGCAGTCTGAGGTGTATGCCAAAGAAACAATCAACACTTACAGTTCTGTTTGGATGTGGCCAAGGAGATGCCTGCCACATTGGCATCTATCTGCCAAGCACTCCTCATGAATCAGGCATCCTGGAACCAATGCAGGAGACTCATGGGGCACAGCACACAGCCTCAGGGATAATCAGTCAGGGTATAAGAGAGGAGCCTTGGCAGAGTATAGTTTCTAACAGGCTCAGCTCCAGGCAATGCCTTTAGTATCTATCTGAACATATATCTCCTTGCAGCAGCACACTCTTTAAATAGTGCCCAGGCTAGCTCTTGACAATGCATGCACGTTCTGAAAACTGGAGTTTCAGATATAAAAATGTACAATTGGGGCTGAAATTCATTTGTATTATCATATGAAATTGTAATATTATATTTGTCAGTGAAAAAAGAGTTGTAAGAGTTGTTTTTCTTTACGTATAATTATGATTGTACATTTTGTACAACTGTGTAACATAATTTTAAATATTTTATGTGATCAGAGTCCCTCACTTATATTTACTATTCAGAATATGAGTTTATCACTAAAAGTCTAGATCAGTAAATTAATAAATCCATTTTAACCACAAAACTTAATATAAAATATATTTACAGAAACAAATTCAAGTCAGCTATTTAAAAATGTGGGAAATTTTTATTTGAAAGTTTTATCCAAATTCAATGTTTAATATATCCTCTAATACACTGTTATTTTATCATTATTCAATTTAAAGAAAATGTTATACATTTTTTTTACCATCATTCAGATGCCTCTAAATCTCTTCATTCATGTAACCAAATGTGCTATACACAAAAAATTAGTATTTTTCTCTATGTGTTGTGATATGAAAGACATTGAGCAGTTTGATAAAGATCATTTATAAAGTCAGTCTTCCAACCCATCCACCCTAGGACACTTGTCCCCTGATCCCTACTCCAAACACACCCTCTCTCTTCCAAAGACATTTCAAAGACAACCAGGGCTACAAGGACAGAAAGCAGCCAAGTTTTGAGTCTGTCCAACAGGCTCAAGAACTCCAACAAGGATATTTGTACAAGACATCATGTGGCCCTGGAGTTGGAGGGGAAGCTTAGACAAAAGTGTAACAAATAGCTAATGTCTAAAAAACCACAGAATCTGGATGAACAACTAAACTGGAAGAAATCCACAATTTACTCTAGGCCAAAAGACCTGAATAAGCAGACAGACATAGCATTTTCTTGGATAGAAATACTTAACATCATATCACCCAACATTTCTCAAATTAATATGAAAATTTAATACAATTTAAATAACACAAATTATTGATTAGAAATAACTTGGTTAGAAAACACCATGCAAACATATGCCAAAGTGAAGCCAAGGGGTCATTCTTCTTGATAACCCTTGCAGTCTATTAGGTATTGAGGTGTGAATGCCATCTCCCTAAGGTCTTTAACTTCAAGTTTTCCTGCATACTCAGAACTGACCAAGTTATTGACTACGGCAAGAATACTGGAGTGGGTTGCCATTTCCTTCTCTAGGAGCTCTTCCTGACCCAGGGATTGAATCCTGGTCTCCCGCACTATATGCAGATGCTTTACCATCTCAGCCACCGGAGAAGTCCATTGGTTGATATAAACTCCCAAGATGGTTTCTGCCATAAGCTATATGAGGTCACTGCAGAACCACAGAGCAGGGCTCCTCACTTGGTTTGCACAGGGAGAGTCATTCATTTCACACAAGCACACTAGAGAGTTAGTAGAGTAATGCAGAAAACATGTTTGCTACAAGAACAAAGAACTAGAGCTCCACGCATCCTTACCTTGTCCTGAAAAATCCTGGAGGAGGACCCAATATGAAAGACTGCTGCTGAACTACAAAAGGGGCTGGGATTCTTGGCCTCCAGAAGAGAAGAATTCAATCCGGGGCCAGTGACAAAGCTTGACGCTCAGAGTTTTGTGTAATAAAGTTTTATAAAAAGTATAAAAGATATAGAGAAAACTGACACAAACATCAGAAGAGGACAGAAAACTTTTCCAATATCTCAAGGACTACTGTTGGCTATCAGGAGTACCTGATAAATAGAATATGTAATAATTTGCTTGTGATAGTAGAATCACAGCAACCAGAGGAGGTTTGGAGGGTTGTTTCATCCAAGTTACATTAAGGCCTAGTGACTGGTTTCTGCCCCAGAACAGAGTACATTTAGTTGTCTCCCAAATCACTGTTCCACTTGGGCAATGCTACATAAACACCAATAGGTTGTTATTACTTGTGCCCCATTTTCCCCCAGACTCCAAGCTGGTCGTTCCCCATTGCTTAATAAACCGTGTTTCAACAACTTAGAATATAACTGATTAGATTTCTAATCTTTCTAATGAAGGGCATGGTCAATTCTAAAGGAGATGTTCATATGGATTGCTACATTAAAATATATGGCATATCTTAGTATGGTAGGCAGACCTGTCAATCCTGGTCATTTTATCAGCACCTTTGCTTAAATAGGAGTCCACAGATTATTAATTTACAGCTGTCCTGGGTGTTGGTGATCACTAAATCTTATCCCCATTTTCATAATAAAAAAAAAAAAACCACTCACAAAACTAAAACTAGAGCTCAGTGCGGGCAAATGAGTTAAGTCATTTGGTAGGCCATGAAACAATTAGACCGACTCTCTGATTTTGTTTGTATACTCCACAAGTGAAAACAATTAGGTAAAAATCATTCTCTGAGTGTATCTTATAATACTTTTAGCAATCTTGTAAATCATTACTTAAATCTGGCGCCTCAACTCTTTGCACAGCAACTAGTAGTTTAAGAAAATAATGCCAACAAGTTTCTGGAGGTGAGTGAGTACCTAATTAACTGACTTCGACCAACTGGAAAGGAAATGGCAACCCAGTCCAGTATTCTTGCCAGAATTCCATGGACAGAGGAGCCTGGCGGGCTACAGACGCCACATACATATCTTCTTTTTAACACTCTTTTTTAAACTTTTTTTTTTAAGCTTTCCTCCTCATTTTCACTTTATCTATTTAATCTTTCGGTCTCACCGCTGGGCATGTGGGTGGAATCTTAGTTCTCCAACGAGGGGACCCCCCCCCCTCCCCCGCCCCCTTTGGTGTGAGCACAAAGTCCTAACTACCAGACCATCAGCGAGGCCACCCTCCACCAGTCTTGCTTCTGCTCTTTAAGGGTGAAATTCCACGGCGTCAACCGCGTTAGCTTTTCCAACATGCCCATGATTCACGTGTGTTCGTGTGACAGGGATTTTTAATGCGGGCCCTCACAGTGGGCGTGGCAGTCACTGACACCAGGCCTTGGCAATTGGAAACGTGCGAGGAGACGCCGAGGGACGGAGAGGGCTTTCTTACAACTCTAAATTACAAGAAGGAAAAACGTGGTTTTATTTAAGCACGGGAATGAAATGAATTCGGTAATAGAGACCTAAAAGGCCCACGTGGGGGAGGGGAAAGGGGCGCGAGAAGAAAGGGAAACAGGCCTTTCTCTCCAGTGACGCGCGGTCACGAGGCGTTCTCCCGACGTGGGCGCATGCCATTGGCCAAACCCCAGGTGACGTTCTCGTAGCCGCCCGGGCGCGAACAGTGGCAAGGGCGGTGCCGCACTGGAAGTTGGCGAGGCGAGCGCGCTCCCGGGGCCTGCCACGCCTCCACCCTCTGCCCACCAATCCACTCTTCTAGTCCCTCTTCGCGCCCAGGTGGCCACGCCCCTTCCTAATTCGTCCCACCCCCACCAGGCCGGCGGCGCGCGGAAAGTGCGTCACGTGACGGCTGGCTCCGCCTCTTCCTCTCGGTCCCATATTGAACTCGAGTTGGAAGAGGCGAGTCCGGTCTCAAAATGGAGGTAAAACCGCCGCCCGGTCGCCCCCAGCCCGACTCCGGCCGTCGCCGCCGCCGCCGGGGGGAGGAGGTATTAGGGGGAGAGCGGGGGGTTGCTGGGTAGTGGCCGGCAAAGTGGGGGGCCTACCTGGCGGGAGTGGGGAGGCCGGGTGGACCGGGTCGGCCGTCCCGCGCTCTGCGTGGAGACGGGCGCTGGGAGGGGGAGGGGAGCGGGCCTCGGAGCCCTCCTCGGGGCTTCTCGCCAGCCTTGCCGGCTCCCTGGGCTGCACAAATCGTCCCTTGGAGGCGCGGTGTGGCTGGGGAGACTTCGGGAGCGGAGCTGGCCCGCTGGCCGCGCGGCCTCGGATTCGAGGCCGAGGGCGGCATGGCGGGCCTCGGCGAGAGCGGTTGGGAGGAGGCGGTGGGGGAGGGGAGGGGACGAGCAGGCACATCCGGGCGAGCGAGCAGGCGGGCGGCGGCCACACTGACATTGATCCGCAGCCGCGTTACGAAATGGCGCATTGGCACGCAATGGCCGCCGCCTGGCTCCGCCGCGGGAGAGAGCGTGGGATTGGAAGGAAGAGGGAGGAGGCGGCCCAGCAGAGAATGCCGCAAATGGCCTCGAAGCTTGCGGCCTAGTGCTCTCGGTGATGTTCTCCCGACGCGTTTCTAGGCCTTAGAGATATCTCAGTGGAGAATTTTGTCTCGTTCTGTACCTTGCAGCATTCGTTTGAAAACATGAATTTTTTTTTCCTGAAGTTTACTGTTTTAAAGTACTTCTTAAGCTGCCATTTTTGCTAAAGTACTTCGTGTTAACACGTCACTTCGCGCCATGTGGGTGAAGTATTCTATCTCGAAATTTGAGTGTGGTTGTAAAATATGAATTTGAAAATTTTCTCATCTTCATTTTTTAAATTCTCTGATGGGTAGGCTGTGGTTGTAGTTTCTTGGAAATTTGTTTTCCAGGCCTGCAACCAGAGTCGAATTTTTCATTTGTTTGAGAAAATTCCATGTGGGTTCTAGTTTGTTCTGTCAACTTTGCGTTGTCGTCAATTAGATGCATTTAACTGGGCCTTGAAAAGATGAAATTAAGTGAATTAATGCTTTAGGCTATTAATCGTTTAACATTTTTTCCTAGCATGTGCAACCTCTTCATATTAAATGCCTTAGCGCTCTACTTTTAGAAGACACAGGAAGATCTTAGAATGTAATGTATTTAAGCACTTTTGATGAACGATATCTTAATGCATATGTATATTAAGTGGCTGTTCGTGTAATTTATTAAAGACCTAGTTGAAGTATAAAACAATTCAGGCCATATGTTGAAGTATAAAACAATTCAGGCCATATGTTGATTTTCTGTAAATCTCAAATTTTTGTTTCGTTGGGCTCCTTTCTTGTCAAACTATATCGAATACTGTACTTAACCTAAGTCCAAAACTGGTGTTGTGTGACCTAGTAAAGTGTTGGTTTTGATATTTTGAATATGTGGTTGGAGTGCAAATAGGAAATTTTTATGTGGTAGATTTTTTTCCCCTCCAAGTTTTTCGGTGAGGGGGAATGCTGGTTTCCTCTTTCATTGAGAAATATTTATTTCAACATCTTTATTTGCTTGAAAGTGGTACATTTCCTTTTAAGTTTGTCACTTGTAATATAAGTTGTGTTTCACGGTTTTGTGGTTTAAAATTAAATGCTTTGGGAGGTGTAGAGTCAGGAGGGAAGTTAGGAAGAGAAATGGTTTAGATAAAATACTGAATTCACAACACTAATTTCTTAGAAAGTGGTTTCTCAGTAGCCACTTCAAAAATAATCTACCCTCAGGGATTTGTTGTAGCTCAAAGTTATGGACCTTCTGAATCTGGAATTCTCTTGGGCTTTAGTTTGGTTTTGAAGTGATGTTGGCATTTCAGAGTTTGGTTATAGGTTTTCTTGGTGTTTGGATTCCTTTAATCAATTGATGTGTATGATTCTACTCTAGTGTTTTAACTGGACAAAGTGGTAATATTACAGGAATTTGTTGTTATTTGTAGGGGATTAAAAGTCTTGTGGATTTTTCTTTGCATTTAACTACTAAATGAAATAAAATGTATTGGTTTCTTTCCTCAGGGTCATGACCCCAAGGAACCAGAGCAGTTGAGAAAGCTGTTTATTGGTGGTTTGAGCTTTGAAACTACAGATGATAGCTTAAGAGAAC
>SJXQ01002519.1:0-35581 GCA_006408695.1 Aepyceros melampus
TGATGCTAAAGCTGAAGCTCCAGTACTTTGGCCACCTCATGTGAAGAGTTGACTCATTGGAAAAGACCCTGATGCTGGGAGGGATTGGGGGCAGGAGGAGAAGGGGACGACAGAGGATGAGATGGCTGGATGGCATCATGGACTCAATGGACGTGAGTCTGAGTGAACTCCAGGAGTTGGTGATGGACAGGGAGGCCTGGTGTGCTGTGATTCATGGGGTCACAAAGAGTCGGACACGACTGAGCGACTGAACTGAACTGAACTGAAGCAACATGGATGGACCCAGAGAATATTATGCTTAATGAACTGAACTGAAAAGGTACAAACTATTATATACAAAATAGATAAGTATATGCTGTATAGCACAGGGAATTGTACCCGTTATCTTATAACCTATAATGGAATATGATTTGCAAAAATATTGAATCATTATGCTACCCACCTGAAACTAACATAATATTGTCAATCAACTATATTTCAGTTCTAAAAAAGATACCTTTTGGGAGGTGGGGGGTCTTTCAGGATTGGGAACTCATGTACACCCGAGATGGATTCATGTCAATGTATGGCAAAACCAATACAGTAATGTAAAGTAAAATAAAGTAAAAATAAAAATAAAAAAAGATACCTTTATCATTCTTATCAGTTAGAAAATATGAAAAGTTTTAAGAGTTCTGTGTCAGAAATGGAGGGGAAAGCCGAATAAATACTTCTTATCACAGCATCGGAATTCCTTTAGGGCCAATCTTCCCTGGGGTGTGCTCCCCAGAACACACATGCCACAAAACACTCTGTAAAAAGTACAAAGGAGGTCAACTTTAAGACCTACTACAATATCAGCAACATTTAAGAAAGGACTAACTTACACTACTGGGTGTAAGACCAGTTCAATGACGTATTACACAATATGGAGAAAAAAGCTAATACTTTGCAATAAGTGTAAATGAAAAGTAACCTTTAAAACTTGTATTAAAATTGTTTTAAATAACAAGAAAGGACTAACTTTTATTGGGGCTTCCCCAGTGGCTCAGCTGTAAAGAATCCTCCTGCAATGCAGGAGGTGTGGGTTCGATCCCTGTGCCCGGAAGATCCCCTGGAGGAGGGCATGGCAACACACTCCAGATTATTCTTGCCTGGAGAATCCCATGAACAAAGGAGCCTGGCGGGCTACAGTCCATGGGGTTGCACAGAGTCGGACACAACTAAAACAATTTAGCTTGCACGCACACTTTTATTGATTCAAAAAACACTCTGGAAAGTTCTGCAGTGGAGAAACCTGCAGCAACTATTACTGATTGGACCAAACATACCTTTTCTCATAAAACCCTTATTAGCATTCCATGGCTCACTTTAGGAGCCTGTCTTCCAGTTAAAGCCAAGGAGATGCTCTTCTTTAAGTCCCAAAGGCCTCTTGATTCAATTATTGCAATTGCCTAAAGAAGAAATTCAGTAGCCAAAGGTTTTCAGTTGAACATGTCTAAATGAATTAAAGTGCAGAATAAGGGACTTCCCTGGCAGTCCAGCCCATATGCTATGAGGTGCAGCCAAAAGTAAAATAGAAATTTTAAAAATTATGAAGTGCAAAATAAATACAACTGTCAAACAAAGAGCAATCAATGTCCTTCTGTTGCCTGACACTGAACAGAATTCTCCTTGGTGAGAAAGACACCAAACATTTCATTTCTCTTCAGACTCCAGAGGAGAGTGGATTTTCCACAGCAAACTGCAGGGGACTCCAACTTTTACCTCCGGCCATCATTCTTCAAGACCTCCTTTTGGCTTCTGCCAATGTGTTCTCATTTCCTTTATTCTGTAGAAACTGATGTTTCAAAAGGATATGATGAGAATTTCCAGAGATGGCTTCTAGTGTGCCCAGGCACTTGTTGGGTATTGCGTTCACATAAGACTAACCACGTGGGGTATATGTTAAAATTAATTTTTGTTACAGTTCTAAAATAGTAATATCATTTTTCACTGTGGTAAAATATATATAACATAATATTTACCATTTTAACCATTTTTAGTGTAACAGTTCAGTGGCATTAAGTATATTCACATCATTATGCAGTTATCATCACCATCCATTTCTAGAAATGTTCGATCACTCCAAACAGATTCTCGTGCCTATATCTGTACCCATAAGAACTAATTCCGCACTTCCCTCCTCCCACCCCCACACCCCTGGTAACTTTTAGTTTACTTTCGGTCTCTACAAATTATTCCTATACTTTGTATAAACAGAATCATTAATATTTGTCCTTCTGTGTCTGGCTTATTTCACTTTGCATAATATCTGCAAGGTTCATCCGAAACAAAATCGTTTTCTATGAATGATAATAATTATTATTTTATATCAGTGAAAGGGACAATACTGTTCATAATCTTTCACCAAGATTTCTTTAACTCACTAAAACAGGGAACTCTAGAGGCACACATCCGGTCAGATTCTTTTTTTTTTTTCTTTGGCCACACCAGGAGACTTGTACGGTGTTAGTTCCCCCACCAGGGACCGAACCTGGGCCCTGGCAATGAAAGCTTAGAATCCTAACCACTAGCCCACCAGAGAACTCCCCAGATTTATTTCTTACTCAATTTCGACTGAAATAGAAAATCCTAATCATAATTACTGGTCATCAGAATTAGTAAAATTGTTCATGACCTCTGATACTCCTAAATCTTTGTCTCAAACATATACCTAGAAACTACGTATTCTGGTTTCTCTCTCAGCAGTAAGTCAGTTGTTAGGATAAAATTTTTTTTTTAATTTTTAGGATAAGAAAAAATTTAGGATTAAAAAAATTCCCACATGTAATATCCAGAATGTTCTCTATAGCAAATTCAGTGTTCTGGAGAAGGGAATGGCAAGATGATGGTAAATGGAGTAGGTCTCCACTTTGATTTCATTTGGCTCTGGAAAGTGTTTCTCCAGGTTTCAGATTAGTTTCAAACTAATTTGCATTAGTTTGTTTTATTTATCCTATTTTCAGGGATATGACATACAAGCACATCCCATAACGTCTGAATTTCTCCAATGAATGAAAAAAATCACATGTTAAAATCAAACTTAAGATGTTTATACCATAATTTGACCCTTTGAAGAAATCCTGAAGGCTACAATATTTTATATGATAAAAATGTATACTCTGATATGATAGACTAAGGCTGTAAAAAATAGAACATATCATTGAAATATGCTACTTAAAAAAATACTTTAAAAAAATGGCATTACTAGCGTTATGGAGAAATGCTTTTATCTCATCCTTGATTTTAAAAGCTTGTTTAGACACTTTTATCTCGATAAACAATTTACTTCAGTGTGGAAAAGAAGGCTTGTACTTACTACCAATTTCTTCACAAAGCATGCTTAAAAGATAAACATTTGGTGACCACAGTTTAAATGTATTAACTACTTTCACCAACTATGTTCTGGAGATGAAGCAAGGGATAAGAACACAACCATTTTATCCAAATAAGTAAACACTTCCTCCTTGAATTCATAACCAATGCTGGCAATATCTTTCCAGCTTACATCATGGCTCACAAAATAATTGCCAACTACATGAAAAATCTCTAGCGTGGGGGTGGAGCAAGGAACTAACCAGTAGGTCACTGAGCACTTCCCTTTCATTTATTTCTGCACATTTCTGCCAAGCATTGATTGATACTCTGCACATCTTTGATTCTTCCCAAATGTAAGCCAAGTGTCTGCCAGAAAGCTCACGACAGACATGACCCTTCTATGCTGAATGGCATTAATGTTATATGATGTACAACAGTCCATTTGGATTATGAAATTCCCAGTGGCTAATTAAAGTTTCTTCCTGAGCATGGTTATTGTCATTAGCCTTATAGTTGGATTTGTAAACTTTTCAGCAGTATGTAATTTCTCTATTTTTTGTTTGTTCTTATGTTTTGTTTTGTTTGGTGTACAACTTTGATGAATGTGTCTTTAGCTTTGGTCTCTTCTCCACCTTTAAATGACAAAAATTTATCAATTTCATATTAGAAAGCATTATTTTGTGCTTGTTCAGGAAAAACTCAATTGGTTTATCAGAAAGGTCACGATACTTTGAAAGCAATGCAAAAGCCCCTGTGGCTTCTTGCCATTCTTTAACAAAGTTTTGTAACAGACAATGCAATAGGAACTAGAGGCAAATTGATTGCTGGCCTGATAAAATCAAATTTTCAATATTCATCAAGATTCACTTGTTCTAACATATATGGCCTCACATTTGCTGTTTGCATTGGACTCCTGTTCACTGTTTACATTTATACTACTGTGCTTCTATTTATATTAACCATTTTCATCACTACCTTTATGTTTTACTTAACTACCTCTAAGCATGTGATTTCTTTCTGTGACTTGCCTATCATAACACACAATTTAAAATGTAGAATTAGATGTAAACAGCATTTAAATATAAAAAAATCTAATAGGGCAGGAGTGAGCCATTAACTAGTGAACTAGTTAAGATAAACATTTTCGGAACATAGTGATTATTAAGCATGCAATTGGATTCCTATCCAAATGATAAATTGATCTTAACGTTCAAACCTGCAAAATGAACAAGAACTCAAGTGTTCCCTTGCTCTTTCCTTCTGTAGCTAGCCTGGGAACACAGATGATCCACAGTCTACCTGTGATCAAGAATTCCCCCTGGGGTGGGATTTCAGGGTGTTGGGATGGCTCTCTGCCCTCCAGAATAGCTCATCCTCTAACTAGCCTGATAGCCAAAGTCCTCAAGTCATTAGACCTGGCTCACAAAAGTCAAGGTGACTTCTATTAAATATCATGAAGCCCACAGCAGAAAGGTGGTTTATAAATACAGGCAATATATGAAACAGACACAGTCCCTGCCTTCTGGAGCTTATGATTCAGACCTTAAATAAACACACATAAATTGCAAACTACTGATTATGGTAAGTGCTGAAGGAAAAGAAGGACGAAAGAGAGAATCATAAAGTGGCAGGTGTGGGGAGGGGAGATGTAATTTAAATTGATGGGCCGAGGGCAAGTGCTGTGTGAATTATTCTCTTTGAGATCCTCAAAAAGCAGAATAATCCATGGGTACTATATATATGTACATTCTTTTTTCTAATAACATTTGTGTAGTATAGGAACACCTAAGAGACAACATCCTTTTTGTTCTTTCAATTATTATTATTATTATCATTGTTGCTTTTAGTGTTTGCTATGTTCTAGGCACTGTCTGGACTCTGGTGTAGAGTTGTGGATGGAACAGACAAAATTTCTGTTCTCATGCAGCTTAAAGTTGAGATGCTCCTCAGAATATGAACAGAGAAAAATATCACTGAACTCTGAAGTAATCTGTTAATAAAAAAAATATGGAACTTCCCTGGTAGCCCAGTGGTTGCGACTTTGCTTTCCCATGCAGGGAGTGTGAGTTCGATGCTTGGTCAGAGAGCTAAGATCCCATATGCCTTGCAGGCAAAAAGCCAAAACATAAATCAGAAATATTGTAACAAACTCTATAAAGAGTTTAAAAATGGTCCATATAAAAATCTTAAATAAAAAAGCTTATAAAGCATCATTTCATCAATAATGCAAGATCACCATGGGAATAAGAAATATGCCCTTGCCTGACAACACCTGGCTGTAACCTGACTGCATGCTAAATCATACGTTTAAAAACAAGCATTATATGTCAAAACTAGAGAATAGCAATGTTGAAGATAAAACCCCCAAAATGGAGCTGCTGTATCAGGTTGTATAAATCAATGACACAAGACATTAATATCATCTTACTCTTGTGATTGAAATTTGGACTCAAATGGAAATTGGTCTATAAAGAGAATTGTTGACAGGTCTGTGTTACATTTTTATAACTGATCAATAAATTGGCATTCTGGTCAGTCTGTAGAAGTATGTTTAACCTGCATGTTTACAAGAGAGATCATACATCAAGTCTGCAAGGCCTAGTACCTGCCCGTCAGGGTGGCTCCAGGTAAAATGGAGCTGCTGTATCAGGTTGTATAAATCAATGACACAAGACATTAATATCATCTTACTCTTGTGATTGAAATTTGGACTCAAATGGAAATTGGTCTATAAAGAGAATTGTTGACAAGTCTGTGTTACATTTTTATAACTGATCAATAAATTGGCATTCTGGTCAGTCTGTAGAAGTATGTTTAACCTGCATGTTTACAAGAGAGATCATACATCAAGTCTGCAAGGCCTAGTACCTGCCCGTCAGTGTGGCCCCAGGCTTTCTCCCTGAGACCACTGGCTTTAGGGTAAGTTCTCTTTCTGATCAGCAATTTGCATTAATCAATAATCATGAGATATCTGGAAGCTACCTCATCAACTATCCCTAGTAAGGAAAATAATGATTTGGGATGTGAGGTAGGAAGTGGTTATTTCAAGGTTTATAATAAACCATTTTCAACAAAATCGGCTGATATTCCTAAGAACTGTCGAATAGGCTAGAAAATGAAGGAGCAATTGAACCCACAACTTTTGATCCTTTTGTAAGTGTAGTTGCCTGCACTTATCAGTAGGAAGTCAGGCTAACACAACCAATGGAGGGCAGACGTTTCTCATTTATCCCAACAAGCTGAAATAGTACATAAGATCAAAAAGGAAGCTTTCAGCAGTTCAGTCTTGTCTCCTTTTTTTGTGAAACTGAAAAGAACCAAAGTAAGCACATTTGAATTTGGCATAAATGGGACTAAGAATATTTATTGTTGAATATTAGTCATGAGATCAAGCTGTTCCTTCCAAGTTCAGCAGAAAAACACAAAGAATTTGATAAATATTGAATTATGCTATACGGCAACTGCTCATACTTTTAATATAATCTGCTTCTTATGAATTTCTTTCCTTCTACTTTAAAATCAAAGCCCATCACCAAATACAATTTTAAAAATACTACATTGAATTGCTTTTCATCTCAGCTTAGGGAAGAGTTTTACTTGCTTTCATACCATCATCTTTAGCAATTTTTCCTCTGAATAAGAGGGGGGGAAAGCTTGAAATATCCAGAGAAATGTAGTGAAAAGTAAGCTGCCTGGAGAATGATGTGGTCATGTTAGACATATCACATATATTACTCTTCATTTAATGTATTTAAAGACATCAAATTAGATTATGGTAATTATTTTGGAAATTTGATTTTTCATTTCTATAAACTGGAGCATATTTAAGCACCTGAAAACATTGGTCAGTTTTTCTAAACTTTGCACATTAGGATCACTTGGCTGGACACAGGTGGATGGTGGAGGGAGTAGAGAAGGGTTAATTTTAAAATTACTAATACCTTATTCCCACTCATGAGAATCTAGCCCCCTAGCTGATCATAACCTGCCATCAAAATTAAGAACTACTATTCTAAAAAAGAATTGTGGTAACATAACCATCAAAGTTCTTAAAATTCAAAAGGCATTTAAGTTTAGGTTAGGTTGCCAGATGAAATAGAGAATGCTTATTTAAATTTGAATTTCAGATAAACAACAAATACAAATACTGCAAAGGCACCCTATGTTTTTATTTACTGACAGCCCTAAATTAGGTTCTTTTTTCTTTCTTTCTTTTTTTTTTTTTGGCTTAAAAATTCTTTGGAATAAAGTTGTTTACCTACTCTTGGAGCTGCTTAGGAACAGGCTTCTTTGAAAAACAAATATCATGTGATATCGCTTATATGTGGAATCTAAAAATTGGTACAAATGAACCTATTTACAAAGCAGAAATAGAGTCACAGATGTAGAAAACAAACTTATGGTTTGGGAGGGGAAAGGCAGGGGTGGGGATAAATTGGGAGACTGGGATCGACATATACACACTGCTGTATATAAAATAGGTAACTAATGAGAACTCTACTCTGCTCTGTAATGACCTATATGGGAACAGAATCTAAAAAAGAGTGGGTATGTGTCCATGTCTAACAGATTCACTTTGCTGTGCAGCAGAACACATTGCAAATCAACAATACTCCAATAAAAATTAATTTAAAAAGATGTGTTCCTTTTCTAGATCCTAAACCTGCTCCTCTCCTCCTAACACTTCCAAGTTCTCCCTTGGTTGTGTCTTAACTTGTGTCCAGGGTTTACAGTTGTCCTTAGCAGGAAGGGGCAGGGAGAGACAAAGCTACACGTTCCTGTTGAGACCCCAAAGCAAAGTACATCTCTGCTGTCATGATTAGAACTTAAGTTTCATTCACAAAAGTAAAAGAAGTGCTCTTTGTATATTAAGTGAAAACATCAAGAAACTGGGAGATAGCTGCCGCTAACATTATTTATGTATTCCTTTAAAGCCTGTCCGCGTGTGCTACATTGCTTCTTTCATGTCCGACTCTTTGTGACTCTATGGACCTTTGCCCGCTAGGCTCCTCTGTCCACGGGATTCTCCAGGCGAAAATACTGGAGTGGGTTGCCATGCCCTCCTCCGGGGAACCTTCCCCGCCTAGGGATGGAACGTGCATCTCTTCTCATCTCCTGCACTGGCANAAGGAAAGTTCTTGATGTTTATCAATTTGTTTTATTTTGACTTCCTAAGTCAAGTTTTTAGGAAAGAAGCTTGTCAAACTTATCAACTGCTACCCCTTCTCTGGTGAGACTTTATTCCATCTCTAGAATCGCATCCTAGTGAGTGGAAGTGTTTTGACACCAGGAAATAGGAGACCAATCAAGGGATTTGGGTCCCTTTTTGTAAGTGTTTGGGTGCTCAGTTGTGTCCGACTCTTTGTAACCCCATGGATTGTAACACACCAGGCTCCTCTGTCCATGGAATTTTTCAGGCGAGAATACTGGAATGGGTTGCCATTTCCTCCTCCAGGGGATCTTCCCCACCCAAGAATTGAACCCACGTCTCTTTCATCTCTTGCATTTGCAGGTGGACTCTTTACCACTGAGCTACCTGGGAAGCTTTTTATTCTTCATCAGATACTATCAAGTATGTTCAAATAGTCCTCATCTTGCTTCTAGCCCTCTTGTGAAGGAACGGTTTCTTGGGACCACTGCCTTACTCCTCACAAAAGGGGGTGTGCAGACCCCTGTTACTACCACCTCTGTGTGCTCAAGGTATCCTTCAGTCTCAAGACGTTTACCAGTGATACACGTTCTGTGGTGATTTCCAAAAACCTAACTTTAACCTCATTAAGGCTAACTTGTATACCTATACACATTCTCCTGTATATTTCAAATTATCTCTAGATTACTTATAATACCTGATACAATAGAAATGCTATATAAATAGTTGCATGGCAAGTTCAAGTTTTACTTTTTGAAACTTTCCAGAATGGTTTTTTCCCAGGTATTTTTGACCTGATAGTGGTTGAATCCAAGGATTGGGAACCCATATGGAGGGTATGGAGAGCACACGGTACTGACTTAAAAAATCACTTTTCTACATTTTTACCTTAGTCTTCCCAGTCAAGTATTGATAATATCCATAAATACTACAGTTTCTTTTTAATTCATAGAAATGGAATCATATAAAGTATTTTATATCTAGATTCTTTCACTAAATATTATGTTTTTGTGATCCATCAGTGTTGATCTGAAGCATTCTTATGGTTACAACTCTACAGAACCAGTTTTTATTTCCCACCCCTGCTCTGCTCCAAACCAAGGCAATCTACTTGTGTACGTACGGCTGAGTCCCTTCACTGTTCACCTGAAACTATAACAGCATTGTTAACTGGCTATATGCCCCAGTACAAAATGCTTTTGGTGTTAAAAAGAAAATTAAAACAAGGAGAACTGGGGTATGTTCGTCTCCAGTTCATCCTTCTTTCGGTATCTTGGCTTTAGGAAGGAGGGATCTCCTCTTAGATCTCCACCTTGGGTAGACCCTGGGCTTTCCTTTCTGTTTTTTTCCTTTCCGTTTAGGAAATGTTCTCAGGACAAAAGTAGTTCAAGCGCTCTGCTAATGTTTCCGGGGTCCCTTCACTCTTTAGATTTTGGCCTGGAAATTCACCATTTTAAATTGCTCTTCCCTCCAGCTGGAAGAGTTGGTCTAAGCAATTTAGCCTTCTGTATTATGGGAAATGGAGGTCTTTTATAATAAAAAATTATATCCAACCTGTATTTCTATCCCCATTTTCATTCCAAATACATTAATGTGTGCTTATATGTGTGCCTTTCTTAATCAGAATTTCCTAGTGCATTTTCGTATTATTTTTTCCACCAGAGATATAACTTGACTCACAGCTCTAATATTTTTTATTTCCTAATTCTTTAATTTCTGCTTTAATCCTATTTCCTTTCTCATTTTTTAAAAAATTCTCTAACTTATTGTGTGGAACACTTAATTCATTTACCATTAGGCTTTTAAAAAAAAAATATTGAAAAATTTTAAATAATGAATTTCTTTTTGAGTTTATCTTTGTTTACATCCCATTAGTTCTATTATTTCATATCCTTCTTTTGTAAAGGGTCTGTAATTGTAGTTTTGATTTCCTTTATGATCTTACATTTATTTTCATTAATGTGTGCTTATATGTGTGCCTTTCTTAATCAGAATTTCCTAGTGCATTTTCGTATTATTTTTTCCACCAGAGATATAACTTGACTCACAGCTCTAATATTTTTTATTTCCTAATTCTTTAATTTCTGCTTTAATCCTATTTCCTTTCTCATTTTTTAAAAAATTCTCTAACTTATTGTGTGGAACACTTAATTCATTTACCATTAGGCTTTTAAAAAAAAAATATTGAAAAATTTTAAATAATGAATTTCTTTTTGAGTTTATCTTTGTTTACATCCCATTAGTTCTATTATTTCATATCCTTCTTTTGTAAAGGGTCTGTAATTGTAGTTTTGATTTCCTTTATGATCTTACATTTATTTGGAATGATTTCCTTCCTCAATTTCCAAAGGATTGCTTTTTTCATCCTTGTTTGACCATTTATTATTAAATTTGGAAGTATTTTACTATTTTCAGAAGATGTGACCTTTTCAGTTTTAGAGTTTTAAAAAGTTTAGTGAGTTTTTTGTAGATTAATATATTATCATATATATTTATATACATAACATATATGTTTATATTTAACATATATATTTATTATATATATATACATATTTAACATATATTTTATAGATCCTTGTCAAAAAGAAGGAATGATACATCGGGTCTAACATTCAGGATATACATAACATAGATTAGATAGATACACAGATACTAATTTTTAAAATTATACTCATCTAAGGCAATTTTTTTCCTACTTGATTTGTCAAGTCATTAATTCAAAAGACAGGTATCCTTATCTTCTTACGGATAGTATGTTCAAGGCTATACCCTTCTAAATTTGAAGACAGTATCCTTTACATTAAGGGCATCCCTGGTAGCTCAGCTGGTAAAGAATCCGCCTGCAATGCATGAGACTCTGGTTAGATTCCTGGGTTGGGGAGATCTGCTGGAGAAGGGATAGGCTACCCACCCCACTATTCTTGGGCTTCACTGGTGGCTCAGCTGATAAAGAATCTGCCTGCAATGTGGGAGACCAGGGTTTGATCCCTAGGTTGGGAAGATCCCCTGGAGAAGGGAAAGGCTACACATTCCAGTATTCTGGCCTGGAGAATTCTGTTGGACACAACTGAGCGACTTTCACTTTCACTTTCCTATACATTACTTTAGAAAACTTAATATTTTCACTAACTACTGATACTGGAAAGAGTAAAGCACATGATTATTGTCTGTTAAGTTTTTATTCCCTGTACCTCTTTCAAACTAAATGTATACCAACTATACTACAGTCAAATACATATCAACCATGGTCTTCATAGATCTTGTCTCTCCAATAAGTAACATGATGACTGTGTTTTTTTCTTCATGCCTTGGATGGTCACTGTGTCCATTTTTTCCTAGTAACCATATGTTTAGGGGAGAAAATGAGTAAGAATGGTATCTCTAACTAGTATTTTGACTTTGGAAAGTCCCTCCCTCTCTCTTTACTTCTTCCTTAATCATTATATTGATAAAGTATAGGAATAAAATAGGAATTTAATAGGAATGAAACGACTTCTCATAGAAAATTTGAAAATAGTATCTGCAATATTAAAAACCATAAAAAAATCATATGCAACTCCATCACTCCAAGGCAACAACTATTAACTAGTCTTCCTTGTTTACTTCTATTTTTTTTTTTTTTGAAAATTGTTTTTACACAATTGAGGTCAATTTTGTGTCCTGACTTTTCTAGTATTTCTTTATTATTTTTTATATCATAGGCATTTCCATTATTTAAAAATTCTCCATCAAACTTATATTTAAATGCTTCAATAACATCCCACTATTTACTAAATATTTGTTCAATGATAGAGTATCATTTTTAATATCTTTGTATTATGAATAACATTTTGATGAATTTCTTCTTTTTTTCCCTCCAGTAATACAGTGGACCCTGAAATTTCAGGTGCATCAGAAGCATCTGCAGAGCCCCTTGTCCAGAGTTTCTGAGTCAGTAAGTCCAGAGCAGGCAAAGAATTTACATTTCTAATAACTTCAGGTCATGCTGATGGTGCCAGAACCACAGTTTGAGACTCACTGGAATCACTGTAATGAATAGAATGTGCAAGGATTTGCTTCAATACATTTCTGAGAAGCAATGCTTCTTCCTTCCACAGTAGGTTGTATCTTTGACATTGCAGGGAAAAAATTGTAATGCTTATTCTTATTAGAAAAGAAAGTAGTGATGTCTATTTAAAGGTTCTCTTAAAGTCTTTTAGTCACTGGCTTTTGCTAACCCATTTGCATTTACTGTGGAATCTTACTGGAACATTTATCCATTTGACCCTGGAGCTCCATCACTATACAGCTGGTTTCTTTCTTTATTATTTTTTTTGGTAGGTCACCTGCTCTCATTTAATTCATTTCCTTTGGTGTTTTCCTTCCTGTGGGAAGTCTCTGACATCTGTCCCACATACTTCTCTATGAATACAAAGGCTCATCTTTTATCTTTTTATTTTTAACTTTTATGAGTCAATTACTCTTAACCTTTTTATAGTTGTGCTTTTTTCATGCCGTATGTTTTAAAAAGACACTCTAGACTGTAATTCTTTACAGTTGCTTTTTTTTTTAAGTTATTTTTTAACACCTTTAATTGCATTCTGTTGACATTTATATTTAGGTCTGAGCCTAATATGTCACATACTAGGAACACATGGCTTCTCACTTTATTGGCACCATCATGTGGTGAATTTGTGTATCACATTGGAAAATCTGCTGTATCTAGTGAGTCAGGGTGTCGTATTATCAATCCTTATGATGAACTTAGAGAGGTCGTCATAAACTGGGGCATCTACAGTAATCCCGTTACTTTAGTAAATAGCAAAATGGGAGCTAATAAACATCAACCATTAAGCATGTGGACACTGGAGTCAAGGACATGAACTCAAACCTTGGCTCAAACCACTTGTAATAAATACTATGACCATGGGTACTGGGTTAATCTCCTTGAGCCTCCGTTTTCTGCAGATCATGGGAGTACCAGTAGTATCTATCTCCCGTTAACATTATGGTAACAGTTCACAATGGTCATTAAATAGTTTAATAACATTAGCTATCATTGTGTTGTGTGCTTAGTCACTCAGTCGTGTCTGACTCTTTGCAACCCCATGAACTGTAGCCCACCAGGCTCCTCTGTCCATGGGGATTCTCCAGGAAAGAATACTGGAGTGAGTTGCCATGCCCTCCTCCAGGGAATCTTCCCAATCCAGGGATTGAACCCAGGTCTCCGCATTGCAGGTGGATCCTTTACCATCTGAGCCACCAGGGAAGCCCTTTAGCTATCATTAGCTGTTAACGAACCCTCACGTTTGGTTTTTCCTTTACAGTCCAACTCAATAGGAAGAGTAACAGGAAAGAATAATTCCCCTCACTTTTTAGAAAATTATACCTCAATGATATATTTTTAGAATGATAAGAAATAGCTTGAAAGGGACTTCCCTGGTGGTCCAATGGCTAAGACTCAGTTCTTCTAATGCAGGGAGCCTGGTTCGATCCCTGGTCATAAAGATCCCGCATGTTGCAACAAAGATGGAAGATCCTGTATGCAGTGACTGAGACCCAGTGCAGCCAAATAAATAAAGAGAAGCTGATTGTGAATAATTATATTTTTTAAAAGTAACATGAAGTTAAAAACTGCAAAAGGTAGACACTGAAAAAATATTTAAAATAATTTTTTTTTCTTTTTTTTTAGAAAAGAGGAAGGAAACTACTGGAAAAAAAGGTCTTCTTAACTCTACTTACAAAGTGAAGTTTGAAAAGCATCTGGCTAATTAACTATAATTTACAGTCAAAAGATATAATTATCAAGGGAGCAACTTCACATTGTTTTCAAGGGTGGGAAAAAACTTTCAAATATTAAAAATGATTTATAGCCTCAAATCTTTCCAAAGGTCTATTAAAGAGAAATGTTTACTTTTATAAATCCTTGAGAAAAAATACACTTAGGACAAATCTAGGTGTTGAAAATTTTTCTATTAAAAATGAATTTTAATTATTTGATTAGAAAAACAGGATGAAAAAGTTACTTAAGATCGGTGAAAATAAAGCATGTGAGGTACTCCCTACCCCCCTTAAAACCATACATCATGACTGAGTGGAATCGGGGATCTTGCCAGAACCAGTCTTACACGCAGTTTCCAACTGTGGTTTCCTTAGATAGTTAGCATCATTCAATAAGTTTTTGTTACACCATTATGCAAATGTACTGTATGTTCATTATCTTTCTATTTATTAAATTCATCAAAAACCATCCAGGACCAGATTTTTTGTTTTGTCAGCTACACAGTCTTGTTCCCACATTCTTCATCAGCATTTGTAGACTGTGAGGGAAAGAAAGCAAGAGATGAGAACGATTTTATGAATTTTAAACATGCTGTAACTCTGTTTCAGTGCAATATTCCAGGGTATAACAGCCGTTTGCCACTGCTCCCAGCATACCCAGTCTCAGAGTGGTGCCGAGTTGGTTGGAATGGGGATTAACACGTCCATAATCAATTCTTACGTCATTCAACTAGCTGTGCAAAGCAGAAAAATGTCCTCTGTGTCAACCTGAACTTCTGTGGCAAGCAGTCTAGAAAATCTATGCCTTTGATTGTTGAAATTTGGGGATTTTCCAGAAATCCCTCTATTATTGACTGCTATTTTAATTTCACTGTGGCCAGAGAGCAAATTTTGCATGAGTTGAATCCACATTAATGAGTTGAGATGTATTTTTGCCTGGAGCATGGTCTGTCTTGGTATATGTTCTGTGTGCACGAATATGGTATATATCTCCGTTTACCTAGATCTCCTTCATTTCAGCAATGCTTTGTAGTTTCAGAGTAGAGCTCTTACCTTTCATTGAATTTATTCCTAGATATTTATAATACTGTTATAAATGGTACATTTAAAATTTTCATTTTCTAATTACAGCTTGCTATCATAGAGAAATATTGATTTTTCATATACTGATCTTTTACCCTATGAGCTCACTAATTTCAATGATTAATTCTAGTAGATTCCAAAGATAATCTACACGGGCAATTTGTTAATTTAAAGACAATTACTTAATTTAATCTCTTAATCAAAAGGCAATTAATAGTTTAAGAATTAGACTTTCTATCTAGACCACTGTGAAGAGGCAGTTTTATTACTCTTTTCTAATCTTTATACCATTATTTTAGTTATTTTTCATCTATTGTACCATCTAGACCTCTGAAACACAGCCAAATAGAAGTGGTAAGAGCAGACAGTCTCACCATCTTCCTCATAGAATTGACTAATTGACCACTAAACATGAGAGTAGCTGTTGGTCCTACAGTACCTATACATGTCTTCATAACATAAACTCTGTTCTAATTTCTAATTTTTTTATTGTTTTTGTCATTAATTGGAAATATATCAATTTTTTTGGTTCATTGAGATATCACAGAAGTTTTTCTCTTTTATTAATGTTGTTAAATTATATTGTTTGAATAAATGTTAGGCCAACCTTGCATTCTTGGAAAAACTCCAGTTGACCATTGTATCTTTTTCTGTATTGCTATGTCCAATTTACTAGTATTTTGAATAGGATTTTTGCACTTATGTTTAAAGATGTGATGGTGGTCTGTGATTATTTTCTTCTAATGTTCACTTAGATATTTCTATCAGGGTTATCCAGTCATTATAACATTTATTGGTAGCATTTTCTCCTCTCTTTTCTCAGAGAGGTGATGCAAGATTGACATTATGTGCTCTTTAAATGTTGAGAGAATTTGCCAGTGAAGTCGCCTGGGCCCGGAGTTTTCTTTGTAAAGTGCTTTTTGGTCATGAATCCAGACTCTATAGTAAATGACAACTACTCTGATTTTCTATTTCTTCTTGGTTTTGGTAGATTTTGTTTTCCAAGGAATTTGTTCATTTATTCTAAGTTATCAAATCTTATTGATCTAAACTTGTTTATAATATTCTCCTTTTAAGATGTGAATTAGAACTTTTTGACCTCAGTAGTACTGATGGAAACAGTGACAGACTTTATTTTCTTGGGTTTCAGCATCACTGCAGATGGTGACTGCAGCCATGAAATTAAAAGACGCTTGCTCCTTGGAAGAAAAGCTATGACAAAACAAGACAGCATATTAAAAAGCAGAGATATCACTTTGCCAACAAAGATCCATAGAGAAAGCTATGGTTTTTCCAGTAGTCACAAACAGACATGACAGTCAGGCCATAAAGAAGGCTGAGTGCTGAAGAACTGATGCCTTTGAACTGTGGTGTTGGAAAAGACTCTTGAGAATCCCTTGGATTGCAAGATCAAACCAGTCAATTCTAAAGGAAATCAACCTTGAATATTCATTAGAAGGACTGATGCTGAAGTTCCAATACTTTGGTCATCTGATGTGAACAGCCGAATCATTGGAAAAGACCCTGATGCTGGGAAAGACTGAAGGCAGGAGAAGGGAGCGACAGAGAATGAGAGGGTTGCATGCCATCACCAACTCAATGGACATTAGCTGGAGCAAACTTGGAAAGATAGTGAAAGACAGGGAAGGTGGTGTGCTATAGTCCATGGGGTCAGACACGACTGAGCCACTGAACAACAACTATTGATATTTGGGGCAAGAAAACTCTAGTGGGAGACTGTTCTATACATTGCAGAATGTTTAGCAGTATCCTGACTTTTCCCCGAGGGATGCTGAAAGTTTGAAAATCAAAAATGTCTCTCAGTTCAGTTCAGTCGCTCAGTCGTGTCCAACTCTTTGCAACCCCATGAATCGCAGCACGCCAGGACTCCCTCTCCATCACCAACTCCCAGAGTTCACCCAAACTCAGGTCCATCAAGTCGGTGATGCCATCCAGCCATCTCATCCTCTGTCTATCGGTTTTGGTAAGTTTTCACATTTAGTCCAGGACTTTTCCCCACTCACATAAGTTATCAAATTTTATTAGAAACGTTTTTCATTGTACTTTCACTTTCTCTGTTAGTCAGTTCAGTTCAGTCGCTCAGTCGTGTCCGACTCTTTGCGACCCCATGAATCGCAGCACGCCAGGCCTCCCTATCCATCACCAGCTCCCGGAGTTCACTCAGACTCATGTCCATCGAGTCGGTGATGCCATCCAGCCATCTCATCCTCTGTTGTCCCCTTCTTCTCCTGCCTCCTATCCCTCCCAGAGTCTTTTCCAATGAGTCAATTCTTCACATCAGGTGGCCAAAGTATTGGAGTTTCAGCTTTAGCATCAGTCCTTCCAATGAACACCCAGGACTGATCTCCTTTAGAATGGACTGGTTGGATCTCCTTGCAGTCCAAGGGACTCTCAAGAGTCTTCTCCAACACCACAGTTCAAAATCACCAGTTCTTCAGCATTCAGCCTTCTTTACAGTCCAATTCTCACATCCATACATGACCACTGGAAAAACCATAGACTTGACTAAACGGACCTTAGTCGGCAAAGCAATGTCTCTGCTTTTCAATATGCCATCTAGGTTGGTCATAACTTTCCTTCGAAGGAGTAAGCGTCTTAATTTCATGGCTGCAGTCACCATCTGCAGTGATTTTGGATCTGCATACAGATTTCTCAAGAGGCAGGTTAGGTGGTCTGGTATTCCCATCTCTTTCAGAATTTTCCACAGTTTATTCTGCCAAATGCTCTTTGGGGACCACCAGCTCTGACTGAGAATCAGTGTTTTAATGTCTATAGGACCTTTGGTGACCTTTCACCCCGTGTACTGGTAATTTGTCTTTTTAGTTTTGTTAGGAGCTTTGTATGGTGTACTAAACAGACCAGGTTCTGCCCTAAATTTGGCCCATGCGTCATTTTGCTGACCTTGACTTAGAACGTTAACTCTTTTGTAATGGTGGTGATTGGTAGTTCAGTCGCTAAGTCGTCTGACTCTTTGTGACCCCATGGACTGTAGCCCACCAGGCTCCTGTGTCCATGGGAATTTTCCAAGCAAGAATACTGAAGCGGGTTGCCATTTCCCTTCTCCAAGGAATATTTTTCCCTCTGAGAATACTTTATCTGTCTCATAAATTTCAAAATGCTATGTGGTGTTGATGGATATTAGCCAATTAATGGCTATGGAGAGTACTGTTTATCTATGTGGATAACATATGGGCATTATTCTTCCAACAAAACTGCTTACAAATGGATTTTGGGTTCTATGAGAGACAAGCAAGGAACAATATTAATATAACAATATAATACAATTTAATCACATAGATATAGTCTCACAACTAGTTGATATAAATTCCTATAATTTGGCAATATTGTTTTTGCTCTTCTAGCTAAGAAAAGCCAGTCTGCGACATCGAAGAATGTTTACCAGGATCAGAAAAAACAATGATTTTACAGCAGCTTATCAAGTATTGATTTGCTGCCACCTGCTGGGAGGCAGATATGGGTTTCCAGCATCCTTAAAAGGTGAGAATGATGAACTTAGAAGTTGTAAAACTTTGCTTATCCCATAAAATGAAACATAATATATGTACCTTTAGGCTTGGAAGAAGTCAGTAACTCTAGGATAAATTAACTACATGTAAGGAAAATACAATGTGTATAAAAATGAAAGTATTATTTTCCATTAAGAGAAATTAGATGGCATATTTACATTTACCATGAAATGATTATATAATAGTTGCTGAAAACGGTGAGCTCCTCAGGTACTGATTGTGGATTTGTATTAAGGTAATTAATCACTTGACTGGGGCTTATGGAGAAGCTTAAGATCTGAAGAACCACTGCTAAATGAAGACTATAAAAAATAAAACTAAGTCTAATGATAACATTGATTGTGATAGGCAGCAGCATAATAGCCCCTCGAAGCCATCCACGCCCTAATTATCAGTGCCTAGAGGGTGAAGCCTTGAGCCCAGGGAGCAGAACCAAGAGCCACACAGGATGATTTCTGGGCCTGGAAATGGAGACTGCCAGACTGGATTTTGTCATTGTTTGGGCTTGTGTCTCCTTCCTTCCATTTTCTCCCTTTTTGAAAGGTGATGTTTATCACTGCTCTCCTGGACCTCCTCTATGTTATTCTGAGAGCAAAGAACTTGTTCTCTAGTTTCACAGGTTTACAGTGGAAAGGGACTTTGGCCCCAGCATGGATTATACTCACTTATACCTTAGATGTAGATGATATTTGGGATTTTTGAGATTTAGATGAGATACTGTAATGGGTTGAAAATCTGGGGGACTTAAAGAGGGGGTGAATTGGTCTTGCAAGTGAATGGACATGAATCTTTGGGAGCCAGAGGGTGGACTGGGACAAGCAGAATGGCCCCTCCCAGAGATGTCCACAGTCCAATCACCAGAATCTGTGAGTAAATTACCTTATAAGAAAAAGTGACTTTGCAGATATGATCAAGGTTAAGAACCCTGAGATGGAGAGATGATCTGAGTGGGCCTAATTTTGATCACCCAGATCTTTAAAGTTCTTTGACCAGTGCAATCTCTGACCAATGTTACTAGCTTTGAGGATGGAAGAAAGAGGCCAAACCCAGGGGATGTTGCTGCTGCTGTTGCTTCAGTTGTGTCCGACTCTGTGCGACCCCAGAGATGGCAGCCCACCAGGCTCCCCCGTCCCTGGGATTCTCCAGCCAAGAACCTGGAGTGGGTTGCCATTTCCTTCTCCAGTGCACAAAAGTGAAAAGTGAAAGTTAAGTCGCTCAGTCGTGTCCGTCAGTCATGTCCGATTCCTAACGACCCCATGGACTGCAGCCTACCAGGCTCCTCCACCCATGGCATTTTCAGGCAAGAGTACTGGAGTGGGGTGCCATTGCCTCTAAAATCAGGGAAGATCAAAGCAGCAGCTTCTCTCTAGAGCCTCCCGAAAGGAAGCAGTCAGTTGATGCCTTGATCACACTGGAGGAGAGACCTGTACTGGACTTTAGATCTGCCGAATGTTAAGATAATATATTTGCGTTCTTTTAAAGCACCAAGTTTATGGTAATTGTCTTACAACAGCAATAGAAAATGAATCCAGTAATAACAGCTAACATGCTCTGCTCTTGCATTACAGCACTACATCCGTCTAACTCTCTTAAGAAAGGAAGCTAAAGCTCATCTGAAATTGTATTACGAAATCTGGCCTCGGTTACCTCTCTGATGTCATCTCCTACTACTCTCCCTCTTGCTTCTATTATCCATTCATTCCATTCACTCTAGTCTCCTTACTATTCTTTATGCCAAGTAAGCCATTCCCTATTTTTAGTATTGCTTTCCTTAGATATCCACAACTCACCCCTCACTTTCTCAGGTCTCTTCTCAAACGTCACGTTCTCAGCGAGGTCTTCTTTTTCACCCTATAAATGCCCACACTTAACCTGGTACTCTCTGCTGCTGCTGCTAAGTCACTTCAGTCATGTCCAACTCTGTGCAACCCCATAGATGGCAGCTTACCAGGCTCCCCCGTCCCTGGGATTCTCCAGGCAAGAACACTGGAGTGGGTTGCCATTTCCTTCTCCAACGCAGGAAAGTGAAAAGTGAAAGGGAAGTCACTGAGTCGTGCCTGATTCCTAGCGACCCCATGGACCGCAGCCTACCAGGCTCCTCCTTCCATGGGATTTTCCAGGCAAGAGTGCTGGAGTGGGGTGCCATTGGCACTCTCTAGTTCCTAATTATTCTATATACATAACAATTATAATCATTTTATTTGTATTGGAATGTTGATTCTGTTTTTTTTTTTCTTGCTCCCTAAATATAAACTCTGTGTGAGCAGGGGCTTTATCTATATTGATGACAGTTGTGTCTTCAGAACCTAACATAGTGCCTGGCACACAGTAGTCACTCTATAAATATTTGTAGGCATAAAGGAACATTTTTAAAACTATTGACAGATTACGAGAATTCATTTATGTTAAAATTCTCATGCAGAATACACAGCATAAAGCGGGTCAGGTAATACACATTAACATTGCTTTGGTTGGCAATTAATGGACCTCAGTGTACAGATGCAATATCATGCCTTGAAGAATGAGATCATTTCTCAAATGACTTCCTATATATAGTTCTTAAATATGGTACACCTTTCTCAAGGTCAGATTATAAGAAAACTACTATACAAATGAGGGCTTCCGTTGTGGTTCAGCTGGTAAAGAATCCACCTGCAATGCAGGAGACCCCGGTTCAATTCCTGGGTTGAGAAGATCCCCTGGAGAAGGGATGGACTACCCACTCCAGTATTCTTGGGCTTCCCTGGTGGCTCAGAAGCTCCGCCTGCAATGCAGGAGATGTGGGTTCAATCCCTGGGTTGGGAAGATTCCCTGGAGGTGGGAGGGCATGGCAACCCACTCCAGTATTCTTGCCTGGAGAATCCCCATGGACAGAGGAGCCTGCAGGCTACAGTCCATGGGGTGGCAAAGAGTCAGAAACGACTGAGCAACTAAGCACAGCATAGTATATAAATGAATTTTGCATTTTCTTATAAATAAACATAACCAATGCATTTTTAAAAGGTAAGTGCTAGCTACATTTTTTCCCCCAACTTTTTAAGTGTTAAAAAAAATGTCAAACCTATGAAAATTTGAAAGAAAGAACCACAATAATTAACATAATGCCATATTTTCTCTTAGGGCGTCCCTGGTGGCTCAGATGGTAAACAATCTGCCTGCAATTCAGGAGAGAGGAGTTTGATCCCTGGGTCCGGAAGGCTCTGGGGGAAGCAATGGCTACCCACTCCAGTATTTGTGCCTGGAGAATTCCATGGACAGAGGAAATTGGTGGGCTAGTGACTAAAAAATCCATATTCCTATCCAAATCACAGTTGCCCACTAATGCAGACAAGTACTCTGTCTTGGTTGTTTTTCATGATACTGACATTATTGAAAAGTCCAAACAAATCACATTCTGAATTAAACTGTTTCTTCACAGATTCAAGCTGTGTTTCTGTTAGAACATTAAAACAGAGTCTAATGTTCTGACAAGAATGCTACACCACTGTACTTCCAATAATTTGTGTTTTACTCAGTATTGATGCTAGAGTTTGTTTTTTTTTTTCCCCCATGAAGCAATTATTAACTTTTTGCAAAGTGCTAATGTTCCATGGAATATGCTTTAGGGAACACTTAGACAAGGAAAAAAAAAGTGAAATGCACTAAAATGTTTTAGAGTTTGAAGTGAAAAAGCAGGTAAGGATTAAAAATCATTTTTAAATTACAAACTTCATTTCCTTAGGATATGCAAACTGAGCTTTCACAAAGTTTTCCAAAACCCACCACAAAACACTGTTCTAATGCTCAGCTCCTGGCTTAAAGAAAGAAGCTTCTCCCAAATTCTGCTGCTGCTGCTGCTGCTGCTGCGTCACCTCAGTTGTGTCCGACTCTGTGCAGTCCCATAGATGGCAGCCCACCGGGTTCCCCCACCCCTGGGATTCTCTAGGCAAGAACACTGGAGTGGGTTGCCATTTCCTTCTCCAATGCATGAAAGTGAAAAGTCAAAGTGAAGTCACTCAGTCGTGTCTGAATCTTAGCGACCCCATGGATTGCAGCCCACCAGGCTCCTCCGTCCATGGGATTTTCCAGACAAGAGTACTGGAGCGGGGTGCCATTGCCTTCTCCATCCCAAATTCTATCATTATGTTATTCAGGAGCTAAGATCTAAAACCAGGTTTGACTGCTTACATGTTCTTTCCATCAGCCCCTCTCTCTTAGCCTTCAGTTCTAGTTTCTATAATGACTTTTCTTGGATCTACAATTACTCTGGGATAAAAGTGGCTGTCTTTTAGTCTAAATAAGAATAATAAAGATGATAAGGAAGACTTAACTCATTTTTTATTGTTCCATAGTCAGTAAGAATCAAGAAATAACAGAGGAAGGTCTAATCCCTCCCACAGGCATGCAATTATGCAAATCATATGCGGGGGCCTGGGATTTCGGCTCCAGACACTAATTGTAATATTATAATTAGAAACCTATTTACGACTATTTTTATTCACTGTAATTTGATCCCTGCTATTACCTAATGATTGTCTTTACTACATTACAGCAAACATACGGGAGATACCAGTATTTCCTAAAAGTCCTAGAACTCAAGCTCAGGTTTTACTATTCTTCCTCGTGAAAGTGAAAAGTGAAAGTCACTCGGTCGTATCCGACTCTTTGGGACCCCCATGGACTATACAGCCCGTGGAATTCTCCAGGCCAGAATACTGGAGTGGGTAGCCTTTCCTTTCTCTAGGGGATCTCTCCAACGTAGGGATCAAACCCAGGTCTTCTGCACTGCGGGCGGATTCTTTACCAGTTGAGCCACAAGGGAAGCTCACTCCTCCTGGTAGCTCAGTGGTAAAGACCCACCTGGCAACGGCAGAAACCAGAAGGAGAAACCAAAGGGAGAAAGCAGACCAGAAGGCAGAAAACAGGAGGAGTTCAATCTCTGGGCAGCGAAGATCCCTGGGGAGGGGAATGGCAGCCCACTCCAGTATTCTTGCCCAGGACATCCATGGACAGAGGAGCCTGACAGGCTACAGTCCATGGGGTTCCAGAGTCCACCACGACATAGCTACTAAACAATAACAACAACAACGGATCTAACAGGTTTCCAAAAAACTTAGTTACTATTCTGACGCCCAGTGAGGTCGCAAATACTAAGCATGTTCGTTCTCACCCCCATTTTAGGCGACAGCCTTCCCTCTTCGGGTGACTTGCCGGCGGCGGTGAGCGTGGGTCCTTGGTTTTGGTACAAATTAGGAAATAGTAACAGTACAAATAGGTAACTTTTAAGAGAAAAAACTGCGAGCCCTTCAGCTGTTACAAACCACGCCATTCTTTAAAAACTCGAGTTGTATTTCAACTGAACACTGAGCATTCACTCCCACAGGTTGGAAATTGTTTGCTGAGTTTTGATTCTCTTAATTTCACCATATTATCAAACGACCCATGTCTCACCCTCCACCCATATAGTTATTTTTTTTAATTAGAGGATAACTGCTTTACAATATTGTCTTGGCCTCTGCCATACATCAATATGAATCAGCCATAGGTATATATATAAATACATGAATACATATATATATATGGGGAAACATATGTACACCCATATACTTTTCAGCTTCCAGGAAGCGTTAGGAAAAGGTTGCGGCTGGGACCGCCGCTGATTGCGCGGATCCGGACCGGACTCGAGCTCCATCACCCCGGCTTCGCGAAGCGCCGAGGCCAGAAGAGGAAGGACTTCACTCTCCGCCTTTGGAGCCGATGTGAACCTACAGGAAGGCAAAAGCTATCCCTCAAGACCGTCAACCGCCCTTCTCTGCTGCACTTCTCAGACAGATGCCCGGAGCCCCGCCGGTCGCCCCACGGACCTCCCCACCCTCGGGAACGCCGCCAGGCCTTCAGGCTCGCAGGACCGCCGTCACACCGGAATCCCGCGGCCACGCCCGCCGGGACCCAGGCCACGCCCCACGCCCCGCCCCACGCCCCGCCCCACGCCACGCCCCGCGCCGCCGCCCAGCCCCGGGTCGCTCCCGGGGCCCGGCACCCGGCAGCGGGCGCCGCGCCTGCGCGCGGGAGGGCGCGGGGCGGGGCGAAGCGGCCCGCCGGAAGGGGCGGGGCAGGAGGGGCTGCACTTTTACGGCCGCGGGCGGGTGAGTACGGGGCGGGGGTTGCGCGCCGCGTCCGGATTGGGGCCAGGCTCGTGCCTCAGGCCGCCGGGGGCTCAGCTCTGCGTCTGGGGCGCCCCCTGGAGAATTCGGGGAGGGGAAAGGGAGAGGAGGCTGATTGAGCCGACGATGATGGGGGTGCGGGAAAGTGTGAACGAGCAAGCGTCGGCAAAACGGATTCACAGGGAAGGTTGGTTGGTTTTCTCCTGAAAAAGGAGATTCTCTGTGAACAGCGTGCAGCACTTTTCATTATTTTGGACAAGCTTGTGATTTTACCGTTGTGCCGCAGTAAGACAGTTTTCATAAGGTGGCTCGTAGTTTGCCGCTGGCAGATGGTTAACCAGACGGTGGCCTGTAAAAAGGCACTGTAGTTCAGTGTAGCAACTACCCAAGAGGGAGGTTAAACCTCGTCTTTACCGGAATAAAAATCAGTAAATAAAAATAGGACTTAGACTGGAAGTCACAGAGACAGCATCAAGGTTCGGTGAAATGCTGTGCTGGGCGTGGGCTAGGTCTCTTCCAGCAGACATACTGTGTTAAGTAATTCGTGTTTATCATTATGAAAGATAAATACAAATTGTTATTATGAAAGACAGTCTAAGCCAAAATGGCATGAAAAATTTTAATTACCTTGAGAGTTGAGCCCTAATATACTTTGGAAAACAAACACTACTATGCTGCTGCTGCTAAGTCGCTTCAGTCGTGTCCGACTCTGTGGGACCCCATAGACGGCAGCCCGCTGGGCTCCCCCATCCCTGGGATTCTCCAGGCAAGAATACTGGAGTGGGCTGCCATTTCCTTCTCCAATGCATGAAAGTGAAAAGTGAAAGTGAAACACTACTATAGCTTTTCCAAATTGGTAGAAAACCGGGAATTTCCCAAAAGCCTGTGTACATTTCTACTTGTTTGGGGGTCTCCTGGAAAATCCCATGGGCGGAGGAGCAGTCCATGGGATCGCAAAGAGTCGGGCATGACTGAGCGACTTCACTTTCACTTTTCACTTTCATGCGTTGGAGAAGGAAATGGCAACCCACTCCAGTGTTCTTGCCTGGAGAATCCCAGGGATGGGGGAGCCTGGTGGGCTGCCGTCTATGGGGTCGCACAGAGTTGGACACGACTGAAGCAACTTCAGCAGCAGCAGCAATGCCAGAATATTCTTCTGTATAGTGAAAACCCATATCGTTTTGTGTTCAAAGTAATGAAAACCAGGACAGTCCAGTTCCTTTAAGGGCTGTGTTCTATTAGGAGAGAAAAAAAAAAAAAAGTTGCGTAAGAAATGTAAGTTTACGGTTTGAGATATTTGAAGACGTCTAAAAATCTATATTTGGCGTGGAAAGAGCTGGTGAGTGCTGGAAGCATGTGCCCCTCCACTGATTGTTGCCATGTGGGAATGTGGGTCCCTCATGCACAGATCTGAGTTTCCCCATCACAGGCCAAAAATCTCTATCTTTGTAATACTTCTTGATTTGTATTGTTATTGGCAACCAATCCTTTATGCACTCACATACCCTCTATGGGCCAGGAACAGCCAGTTTGTGACATCTGCAGATTATCACCTGAGTACTCAGAAATAATTGGAATTCAGAGAGGAAAAAGTTCCTGGAAACTGTGTCAGGAAGGGATTTAAGAAAACAGTGGGCTTTAAGCTGGGTTGAAAAGGAGAGGTGTCACGGAGGAGAAGAATGTAGCCAGTGACGACTTTCCTGTTGGTCTAGTGGCTAGGACTCTGCATTCCCAATGTTGGGGTCCCCAGGTTCAGTCCCTTTGTAGGGGAATGAAGATCTCACAACTAAAGATTCTGCATGCTGCAGAATAAATGTGAAGCAGCTAAGTAAATAAATATTTAAAGAAAGAAAGAAAAGAAAATGTAACCAGTGAGTAAAATCTCAGTTGGAAAGTGAATAGCAGGTTTGGAAGATCGTAAGAAAACTCTCCTTAGAAGTCTGAGAAGGCAAGTACAGTAAATGGAGGAAAACTGGTTTGGGAGACCCTTGAAAATACTAGACTAGACTTTATCCTCAGGCACTGGTTCTCAAATTTGAGCTTACGTCATAATCACCTGGCAGGTTTGTGAGATAGTGGCAGGCATGGCCCCCACCTCCAGAGTTCTTGCTTCAGAAGTTCTGGGGTGGGGGTGGGACTTGAGAATTTCCCTCTTATCCATTCTCGTTGCTGGAGTTGCTGTTGGTCTGGGGACCACACTGAGAACTACTGTCCTAGCATGGGGGAAACTATTGGAGGAATTTGAGGTGGATTAGTAAGGAGATCACATTCGTGGTTCAGTATAAGTCTTGCTGTGTCGTCCAAGATGGAGGATTGGGGAAGGGAGGAAAGAGAGAGAAGAAAAGAAGGTTCCTTACAGTGGGTTAACACCTGTTGGTGCCAGGCCCTCTCAGCGCACAATTTCATTTCGTAGTCTGACTCTGATGTGTAAGTCTTAATATTTTCATATGGAGAGTAGTAGAGATTGCCCAGGTCCTATAGCTAGTCTCAGAGCCCCTTAAGACTAGTTCAGATTTGAACTAGGGTAATAGCAGTGGAAATGAATCAAAACGTTGGCTGGTGATGGAATTTAGAAAAATTGAGACTTGCCCAGAAGACTGAAACCTCAAAGTAGAAGTTGGGAAATCAGTCCTAACTGGAGGAGTGATCAAAGGTAAGGTGAGCAGAGAACTTCAGAATATTCCCTGCATGAGTTCAGCGCATGTTCTCTATTACTCTTCTGTAACAATGACCTGGTTAAAAGTTGCTTATTTAAAAAGCCATTCTGTTATACCCAGATTTTCTGAAAATTATTTGAAAAGGAGAAAGTAAAGCCTCCAATGGGGGTGGTGGTGGTGGTGGTTTAGTCGCTAAGTCGAGTCCAATTTGCGACCCCACAGACTGAGCCCTCCAGGCTCCTCTGTCCATGGAATTCTTGAGGCAAGAATACTGGAGTGGGTTGCCATTTCTTTCTCCAGGGGATCTTCTCAGCCCAGGGATCGAACCCAGGTCTCCTGCATGGGGGTGGTGGGAGATGGTAAACAGATGGATGGCATCTGACAGCCTAGCTTCCTATTAAAGGTAATTAGCATGGAGAAATGGAAACACGTGGTGTAACACCACTTTGCCTGTGTGAACTGTTGTGCTGCAGACACTGACCTAATGTATTGATTTTGGAAATCCTCTCTGCTGTTTCTTGCCAGAGTAGTATTGAAATTAAGAATATTCATTGGATCAATTTCAAGGCAAATATTCCAAGTCAGACTGGCTGCTGCCGAACAAATTTTTAATGAAGGAAAACATCCATATATTGAAATCAGACTTTAAGAAGGAAGTCCTAAAAATATACAGTGAAGTCTAGAAAAATGTAAGTTTTTAAACATCAGTCAACTAAGTAATCAACATAATGGAGTTATACATGCAAAATTATAGCATACATTCATTCATTCTGTGACGTTGTGGATCCACTGATAACTCAGTCTAGGAAGACTGACACTTTTTAAAAAATGGTCACAAAATGATGTGATCAGCATTGTAATGCTGATTTCAAGAGTTAGAAATGGTGACTGAAGGAGTGTAGAAAGGAGGCCACAGAAATGTTTTTAGAGGAGACCCTTTTAAGTTGATGTTGAAGGCTGAGGAGGAATTTGCGAGGTGATTAAGCCATTTAAATAGAAGGACATCAAGGACAATGGCCACGTGTATAAAAGACTGAGTTTTTCTGGGACCTTCGTGCAGATCAGGATAGTTATAGCAATATGATAAGAGTGAAGGAAGGGGATGAATTCACTTGGAAAGGTGGATAAGAGCACTCATAAAGAATATGAAACTTATTTAATGACTGTCCTGGCTGGATTATAAACTTCATGTTAGGAGCCATGTTGGATCCATATACCAATGAATGCTAAGGGCTTAGCAGAGCTCCTAGGATATAACAGTGCTCCTAGCAACAGAGCTCCGTAGACTCTCAGTTAATAGTTGCTCAGTGAATGAATGGCTAAATCACAGGGGAAACAAAGTTTAACATATAATACACAAGGAACTTTTAAAGTATTTTAAGCATTTTAAAGTATTTTAAGTGGAGTAATATAGTCAGTTTTACATTTTATGAGGATAAGTGTTAGTATGGAAGATAGATTAATAGTGGCCATAGTTAGCTGTCAGTCTAATGGGTGTGGGGTGAAATGTCATTGTAGTTTTAAATTGCATTGTCTTTATGATTGATGATGGGAATTGCTTTTCATGTGCTTATTGATCATTTGTGTATCTTCTTGGAGAACTGCCTGTTCAAGCCCTTGGCACGTTTTTGATTTGGGTTGTTTCTGTTGTTGAGTGTCAGAAGTTCTATATTTTCTGGATATTAATCTCATGTCGGGTATATGATTTGCAAGTATTTTCTCCGATCCTGTCGGTTGCTTTTTACTCTGTTGACATTGTCTTTTGACGCACAAATTTTTTAAATTTCCATAAAGACAAGTTTGTTAAAAATACTGGCCATAGCAATGGCTATAATAGGTTGTGCCCATTGGTAGATTACAATCTTCGTTTTTAAGAAAAACTTGAAAAGTATTAGTATATAGCAGATGTAATAGGGATAAAAAATGTTTTGTGAAGCTTGTTTCAGGTATATGTCTGGGTATTGACTGGTGTAAGTGTGTTTCTTTCTATGAACTTCTATCAGAGTTTGAAAGCCATTATACTAGAGAAATCTGGGCATGATGGTAAGAGAATGGAATGGATGTAAAAGATACTTAGAGGAAAACAAGTGTGAAAGCATGCACCTTAAAATTCTGCTGTCCATATAAACCCTCTTGCAGGAGAGGGGATGTACTTACCCAACCTCTTTCAGTATTTTTGCCTACTTGGTGCTTTCATTATATATTAATAAGTAGACTTTCTGGTTTATTAGGAATAGTGGTGCTTTGAGGTATCTTACTGAGTGTTGTAAGTGCTACAAAATTTGTTTTTATTTTCCTGCTCAGTGTAAAATTGTAGGATGAAACCATACTCTTAAGAATTGTGAAAATTCATTGAAGCAGTTTGATTATTGGCCAGCTTCTTTGATTTCTTTCCCTAAGAAAACAGGAAAGGGTGCTTAGATACATGAGCAGGTGGGAAGTCCTTCTCCCTATTAGTTGCTAAGTCGTGTCGGACTGTTCTGCAACCCCATGGAGTGTAGCCTGCGAGGCTTCTCTGTCCGTGGGATTTCCCAGGCAAAAATACTGGAGTGGGTTGCCATATCCTCTTCCGTGGTCTTCCTGGACCATGATTGAACCCAGGTCTCCTGCATTGGCAGGCAGGTTCTTTCCTGCTGAGCCACCTGGCCCTGCATGGTTTTGCCACTCTAGTAGACTTAGTCTGTTCTGTCTGTGACATGTACATACAGGCAAAAGGTGCTCATAGAAGGCTGAGTCATATTGGCGCTTTTTAAAAACTGTGAGCAAGAGCCTTTATTGTGATTTATGTATTATTATTTTTTGATTGCACTTCATCTTCATCGCCACATGCAGGCTTTTTCTAGTTGCAGTGAACAGCGGATGCTGTTCAAGAATACAAGAATCTAGATGCTGTATATATCTGGCTCAATGAAATCTGCAGTTTCCCCAGATTCTGCCACTAGTCGTTAGGCATTGGTCAGTCAGCCTCGCCTGACGAGCCTCACCTGTGAAATGGACTCTCGTCTGCTGTTCTGAGGCTTAGCTGAGGGAATGCCTGCTCAATAGCTCACACATCATCAACACTGAGTAAAAGGTAGCAGCTGCTGCTCTGCCTTTCAGAAGGTCCAGAGGGTTTGGAAGCACCAAGAAAATCAGCCCTCAGGGAGAGAATTGAAAGTATAAAATTTTGGAATTATATACATGTGGATAGCTTTCTAGTTTTGGCAAAAAATGAATGACCTAAAATGTTATCCTCTTCCTGGCTCTTTCTTTTCATTTAAAGATCTTTTCAGATTTCTGTTGGCATGAAAGGGCAGGGAACTTTACAATCCCAAATTGTTATAAATCCTACAATATAAGCCATAAGCTTGTCAGATAGCTGGCATGGATTTTCTGAGAAAAACTACAAATAAGCTGTTGTAAGAAATCACTATTCTAAATGTTAGAGCAAAATCTATATTCTATTGACACTTATTGTTGTTTAGTCACAAGTTGTGTCCGACTCTTGGCCACTCTGTGAACATCAGGCTTCTCTGACCTTCCCTGTCCTTCACTGTCTCCTGGCATTTGCTCAAACTCATGTCCGTTGAGTCAGTGATGCCATCCAACCATGTCATCTCTGGTGCCCCCTTCTCCTCCTGCCTTCAATCTTTCCTGGCATCAGAGTCATAGTGAGTCGAATCTTGGCATCAGGTGGCCAAGAATTGGAGCTTCAGCTTCAACACCAATCCTTCCAATGAATATTCAGGGTTGATTTCCTTTAAAATTGACTGGTCTGATCTCCTTGCAGTCCAAGAGACTCTCAAGAGTCTTTTCCAGCCTCACAGTTCAAAATCATTTATTCTTTGGTGCTCAGCCCCTTTAATGGTCAAACTCTCACATCCATACATGACTACTGGAAAAGCCATAGCTTTGATTAGACGGACCTTTGTCAGCAAAGTGATGTCTCTGCTTTTTAATACTCTGTCTAGGTTTGTCTAGCTTTTCTTCCAAGGAGCAAGTGTCTTAATTTCATGGCTGCAGTCACCATCCGCAGTGATTTTGGAGCCTAAGAAAATTAAGTCTGTCACTGTTCACATTGTTTCCCCATCTAATTGCCATAAAGTGATGGGACTGGATGCCATGATCTTAGTTTTTTGAATGTTGAGTTTTAAGCCAGCTTTTTCACTCTCCTCTCTCACCTTTATCAAGAGGCTCTTTAGTTCCTCTAAACTTTCTGCCATTAGAGTGTTGTTATCTGCATTTCTAAGGTTGTTGATACTTCTCCCAGCAAGCTTGATTCCAGTTTTGATTCATCCAGTCCAGCATTTAGCATGATGTACTCTGCATAGAGGGGGCTCTGTTGGTAAAGAATCTGCCTGAAGTGCAGGAAACCTGGGTTCCATTCCTAGGTTGGGAAGATCCCCTGGAGAAGGAAATGGCAACCCATTCCAGTATTCTTGCCTGGAGCGTCTCATGGATAGAGGAGCCTGGCAGGCTATAGTCCCTGGAGTCTCAAGAGTCGGATATGACTTAGCGATTAAACCACCACTGCCACCACTCTGCATAGAATTTAAATAAGCACGGTGACAATATACAGCCTTGAGATACTCCTTTCCCAAATTTGAACCAGTCCATTGTCCCATGTCTGGTTCTAACCTTGCTTCTTGACCTGCATACAGGTTTCTCAGGAGGCAGTTAAGATGGTCTGGTATTCCCGTCTCTTTAAGAATTTTCTTAAATTTTTTTTTTGTTTGTTGTGGTCCTCACAGTCAGAGGCTTTAGCATACTCATGAAGCAGAAGTAGACGTTTTTTCTGGAATCCCCTTGCTCTTTCTATGATCGATGGATGTTGGCGCAAGATAAAACCTGTACCTCATCCTTAAGTGTTCTCTTTCTCTCCCGTCCATGTCTTGTGTATTACCAGCTCCTCCAGAATTCATCTAGCATCTAACTCCAGCCTGCCTGGTCGAGGTCACTGTTAGCTCATCTGCATTTCTGCAGTAGTTTCTTAGCTGCTTTTCTCCTTTCTGTTCTTGCATCAGATCTGAAGGGAAGTCAAATTGCGTTCTCCTCTGTCCCTTGACTTTCCCTCTCACTCAAAGTCTAATTCCTTCCAGTCATCTTTAAGGGCCTATATCTGACCCCCTCTTTGGCCTTCTCCCTTACACTTTCTTTCTTGCTCATTTATCTGCGGCCTCGCTGACCTTCTTATTCACAGCCTGTTGTCTGTTTCCCTTACTTGGATGTTAGCTTCATGAGGGCAAGAACCATTGTTCTGTTGGGTCACTGTTGCATCCCCAGTGCTAAACTACTGCATGACACATAGTAGGTGATCAGGTATTTGTTGAATGAATGCTTTATGATCTTGTTTCTCTTTCTCTTTATATTACTTCGCTCTTTTTGAAGAGCATAGCTCTGTTGAGTAAGAGATTGTCATGGTAAGAATTAATTTAAAAAATTTTGTTTAATTAAGTTAATTAAATATTTTAAATATAACTTGTTCTTTGGCTCCTCCTAATGCTGCCCCATCACTGTATGCTGAAAATGCTTCTTACCACTTTGGGAGGCACAGAGTTACTAATATCTATTTCCCAAAGGAGCTCCTTTATTCTAAAACAGTTTATGGAGAAAAAAATGCCACACAGAGTCAAAAACCTGGGTTTGAGTCCACTGGCTATGCTGTAGTCAGCTAACCCACTCTTAGTTTCTCTTATTAAATGAGAATAACTATCAGTTGTCTTCATGGAATTGTCTGGGAGAATAAAGTGAAATAAAGTGTTCAAAATGGTTCATACACTCTTGAGTGACAGGCAAGTGGGAAATGAAATAAGACCAGATTATCATTCTTTAGAATAATTGCAGTACATCAGACTCCATGGCAAACTTTGAGGATCTTAACATCGAAGTTCTGTTCAGTCGCTCAGTCGCGTCCGACTCTTTGCGACCACATGGACTGCAGCACACCAGGCCTCCCTGTCCATCGCCAACTCGTGGAGTTTACCCAAACTCATGTCCATTGAATTGGTGATGCCATCCAACCATCTCATCCTCTATCATCCCTTTCTTTTCTTGCCTTCAATCTTTCCCAAGAAAATGAATCAGTTCTTTGCATCAGGTGGCCAAGAATAGGAGTTTCAGCTTCAACATCAGTCCTTCCAGTGAATATTCAGGACTGATTTCCTTTAGGATGGACTGATTGGATCTCCTTGCAGTCCAAGGGACTCTCAAGAGTCTTCTCGAAAACCACAGTTCAAAACCATCTCCCAAACTCATGTCCATTGAATTGGTGATGCCATCCAACCATCTCATCCTCTATCATCCCTTTCTTTTCTTGCCTTCAATCTTTCCCAAGAAAATGAATCAGTTCTTTGCATCAGGTGGCCAAGAATAGGAGTTTCAGCTTCAACATCAGTCCTTCCAGTGAATATTCAGGACTGATTTCCTTTAGGATGGACTGATTGGATCTCCTTGCAGTCCAAGGGACTCTCAAGAGTCTTCTCGAAAACCACAGTTCAAAACCATCAATTCTTTGGCTCTCAGCTTTCTTTATACTCCAACTCTCACATCCATCCATGACCACTGGAAAAACCAAAGCTTTGACTAGACAGACCTTTGTTGAAAAAGTAATGTCTCTGCTTTTTAATATGCTATATAGATTGGTCTTATCTTTTCTTCCAAGGAGCAAACATTTTTAAATTTCATGGCTGCAATCACCATCTGCAGTGATTTTGGAGCCCCCCAAAAACAAAGTCTGTCACTATTAACATCGTTTCCCCATCTATTTCCCATGAAGTGATGGGGCCAGATGCCCTGATATTCGTTTTCTGAATGTTGAGCTTTAAGCCAACTTTTTCACTCCCCTCTTTCACTTTCATCAAGAGGCTTTTTAGTTCCTCTTCACTTTCTGCCATAAGGGTGGTGTCATCTGCATATCTGAGGTTATTGATATTTCTCCTGGCAATCTTGATTCCAACTTGTGTTTCTTCCAGTCCAGCATTTCTCATGATGTACTCTGCATAGAAGTTAAATAAGCAGGGTGACAATATACAGCCTTGACGTACTCCTTCTGCTATTTGGAACCAATCTGTTCCATGTCCACTTCTAACTGTTGCTTCCTGACCTGCATATAGGTTTCTCAAGAGGCAGGTCAGGTGGTCTGGTATGCCCATCTCTTTCAGAATTTTCCACAGGTTATTGTGATCCACACAGTCAAAGGCTTTGGCATAGTCAGTAAAGCCGAAGTAGATGTTTTTCTGGAACTCTCTTGCTTTTTCNGAAAGACACACAGTGAGAGAGAAACATACACAATGAGAGAAAATCACACACACTGAGAGACACACACACAGACACTGAATTGGATGGAAACATTGGGAGAGAGATAAGCACACTGACACACACACACACAGACCTACCCATGACCACACACTGAGAGACACACACATACAGTGAGAGACACACACAATGAGAGGCAAAAAGACAGAGAGACATACACACACACTCTCTCAGTTTGTGTGTGTGTCTTTCTCTCAGTGTGTGTGTCTCTCTCTCAATGTGTGTGTGTCTCTGTACATTTTTCCCTCTCAGTGTGTGTGTCTCTAAGTGTGTGTGTGTATTTGTCAAGTGTGCATCTCTCTCACATTGTTTGTCTCTCTCTCTGTATGTCAGTGTGTGTGTGTCTCAGTGTGTTTGTCTCTGTGCTTGTGTTTCTCCCTCTGTGTGTGTGTGTCTCTCTCAGTGTGTGTTTGTTTCTCAGTGTGTGTGTTTTTCTCTCAGAGTGTATATGTCTCTCTTAGTGTGTGTTTGTCTCTCTGTGTATGTATTTCTCCCTCTGTGTGTGTGTCAGTGTGTGTGTGTTTCTCTGTGTGTGTGTATGTTTCTCTCCCTCTCATTGTGTGTCCGTCTCTGTCTGTATATGTCTATGTGTCTTGGTGTGTATGTGTC
>SJXQ01002519.1:49024-87472 GCA_006408695.1 Aepyceros melampus
GAGTTCACTCAGACTCACGTCCATTGAGTCCATGATGCCATCCAGCCATCTCATCCTCGGTCATCCCCTTCTCCTCCTGCCCCCAATCCCTCCCAGCATCAGGGTCTTTTCCAATGAGTCAACTCTTCGCATGAGGTAGCCAAAGTACTGGAGCTTCAGCTTTAGCATCATTCCTTCCAAAGAACACCCAGGACTGATCTCCTTCAGAATGGACTGGTTGGATCTCCTTGCGGTCCAAGGGACTCTCAAGAGTCTTCTCCAACACTACAGTTCAAAAGCATCAATTCTTTGGCGCTCAGCTTTCTTCACAGTCCAACTCTCACATCCATACATGACCACTGGAAAAACCATAGCCTTGACTAGATGGACCTTTGTTGGCAAAGCAATGTCTCTGCTTTGGAATATACTATCTAGGTTGGTCATAACTTTTCTTCCAAGGAGTAAGCGTCTTTTAATTTCATGGCTGCAGTCACCATCTGCAGTGATTTTGGAGCCCAAAAAAATAAAGTCTGACACTGTTTCCACCGTTTCCCCATCTATTACCCATGAAGTGATGGGACCAGATGCCATGATCTTCATTTTCTGAATGTTGATATGGACCTAACAGAAGCAGAAGATATTAAGAAGAGGTGGCAAGGATACACAGAAGGACTGTACAAAAAAGATCTTCATGACCAAGATAATCACAATGATGTGATCACTCACCTAGAGCCAGGCATCCTGGAATGTGAAGTCAAGTGGGCCTTAGAAAGCATCACTACAAACAAAGTTAGTGGAGGTGATGGAATTCCAGTTGAGCTGTTTCAAATCCTGAAAGATGATGCTGGGAAAGTGCTGCACTCAATTTGCCAGCAAGTTTGGAAAACTCAGCAGTGGCCACAGGACTGGAAAAGGTCAGTTTTCATTCCAATTCCAAAGAAAGGCAATGCCAAAGAATGCTCAAGCTACCACACTATTGCACTCACCTCACATGATAGTAAAGTAATGCTCAAAATTCTCCAAGCCAGGCTTCAGCAATACGTGAACCGTGAACTTCCAAATGTTCAAGCTGGTTTTAGAAAACGCAGAGGAACCAGAGATCAAATTGCCAACATCCGCTGGATCATGGAAAAAGGGAGGGAGTTCCAAAAGATCATCTAGTTCTGCTTGACTATGTGAAAGCCTCTGACTGTGTGCATCACAACAAACTGAAAAATTCTGAAAGAGATGGGAGTACCAGACCACCTGACCTGCCTCCTGAGAAGCCTGTATGCAGGTCAGGAAGCAACAGTTAGAACCGAACACGGAACAACAGACTGGTTCCAAACTGGGAAAGGAGTACATCAAGGCTGTATATTGCCACCCTGCTTACTTAACTTCTATGATGACTACATCATGTGAAATGCCAGGCTGGATGATGCACAAGCTGGAATCAAGATTGCCGGGAGAAATATCAATAACCTCAGATATGCAGATATTACCACTCTAATGTGAGAAAGCAAACAGGAACTAAAGAGCCTTTGGATGAGGATAAAAGAAGAGGGTGAAAAGTTGGCTTAAAACTCCATTCAAAAAACTAAGATCATGGCATCTGGTCCCATCACTTCATGGCAAATAGATGGGGAAAAACTGGAAATAGTGACAGACTTTATTTTCTTGGGCTCCAAAATCACTGCAGATGGTGACTGCAGCCACAAAGTTAAAAGATGCTTGCTCCTTGGAAGAAAAGCTATGACAAACCTAGACAGTGTATTAAAAAGCAGAAACATCACTTTGCTGACAAAGGTCCATATAGTCAAAGCTATGGTTTTTCCAGAATTCATGTACGGATGCGAGAGTTGGACCATAATGAAGGCTGAGCACTGAAGAATTGATGCTTTTGAATTGTGGTGCTAGAAAAGACTCTTGAGAGTCTCTTGGACTACAAGGAGATCAAACCAGTCAATCCTAAAGAAAATCAACCCTGAGTGCTCATTGGAAGGACTGAAGGACTGGTGCTAAAGCTGAAGCTCCAATACTTTTGGCCACCTGATGCCAAGAGCTGACTCATTGGAAAAGACTCTGATGATGGGAAAGATTGAAGGCGGAGGAGAAGGGGTCAACGGAGGAGAGATGGTTGGATGACATCACTGACTCAATGGACATGAGTTTCAGCAAACTCGGGATAGTGAAGGACATGCATGGAAGACTGATATGCTCCGATTTATGGGGTCGCAGAGTCAGACATGACTTAGCTATTGAACAACACATGTGTTTGTGTATGTGTATACACATGCTATTTTGACTGGAAAGAAACAAGAGTGATACATCTGGGTCGTAGTTACATGGATGTACATGTATGTAAAGTATATTTGTGTACTTTACTGTTTGATGTTACATCTGAATTAAGAAAAAATACTGTTTTTTTGACCCTCTGGCCAGGCTGTCAGTGGTTTAGGCTGGTGAGTGTGTGTTAGTTGTTCGGTCATGTCTGACTCTTTGTGACCCCATGGGCTGTAGCCCACCAGACTCCTCTGTCCATGGGGTTCTCCAGGCAAGAATACTGGAGTGGATTGCCATGCCCTTCTCCAGGGGATCTTCCTGACCCAGGGATTGAACCCACGTCTCCAGGCAGATTCTTTACCATTTGAGCTACAGTTTTCCCATGGTTAGGCTGGAGGACTCGTCAAGACGTAGTAAATTCCAGAGACTAGAGACCAGCCGCCGTCTTAGCTGTAGAGATCTTTCGCTGTTTCTGGCGTGCTTGGTTCGTGCTTCGTCACTCAGCTGTGTCTGAATCTTTGTGACCCCATGGACTGTAGCCCGCCAGCATCCTCTGTCCATGGGATCTTTTTCCAGGCAAGAATAGTGGAGTGGGTAGCCGTTTCCTCCTCCAGGAGATCTGACCGACCCTGGGATTGAACTCAGATCTACTGCACTGCAGGCAGATTCTTTACTGCTGGGCTGCTGAGCCGCTGGAGAAGTCCCTGAAAGTTCCTGAACTATCCTCCAAAACAGCAATTCCCAGAGATGCTCTCCACCCCACAAAAGTAGTTTTGTGGTTAAATAAGTTTAGAAATGCTGCTCGCTTTGAAAGATTCACATGGAAATGTGAAAGGCACATGGAAATGTTAAAGGCCCTAAAGTTTTACAGCAAAGAACCATGTCTATCCCAACTTGTTCTAAACTTACTTAACCATGAAACTCCTGTTAATTAATTAATACCTATTAACAGCTCATTAAAGTAATCAGCCTAAGACAAAATCCTGGTCAAGACCTGCCGATTAATACCCATCCCTGCATCAGGTGACATGTGCGCCACCTGCTGGCGATATGGGGTATGAGGACACTTACTCGAAGCTTCTATTTTCACTAAATTGCACTCGGAATTCAGAGTTCATCAGAGTTCATCGTCATCGTGCGCTTGATTATGTCTTTTCACATTTAAGAAACCAGGAACTGAACAACATAGCTTGCCATAATTTAGTTACAAAAGGAAGTTTTTCACGCAGACCATCAACATGGAAGTCAAACGATACAAATCAGTGCTGAATACCAGTGTCTAAGAAAGGCGAAACGTCTGATACAATGGGAACAAAGAATTCTAGGGTTTTATAGACTAAATACTCGCGATAATAAACTCAATTAGTCTGTTCTATTTATCCTCTAATTTCAAGTCCAACCGATTTTTAGCGGACTTATCCAATGTCTAATAGACTGATGAACCAAGCTACAATCCTATTGAAACTGATATTAGACTTTTTCACTTAAATTGTTAAGTTTCACTACTCTTGGTCCTCAAGGTTTTAATTGTTAAAATGATATCATAATTGAGTTGGGGAGAAGAAAGGAAATAAATAAAAAATAAAGGACAAGAATGTGATCATAAGGTACATTTCAGTTCAGTTCAGTTCAGTTCAGTCGCTCAGTCGTGTCCGACTCTTTGTGACCCCATGAATCGCAGCACACCAGGCCTCCCTGTCCATCACCAACTCCCGGAGTTCACTCAGACTCACATCCATTGAGTCCGTGATGCCATCCAGCCATCTCATCCTTGGTCGTCCCCGTCTCCTCCTGCCCCCAATCCCTCCCAGCATCAGAGTCTTTTCCAATGAGTCAACTCTTCGCATGAGGTGGCCAAAGTACTGGAGCTTCAGCTTTAGCATCATTCCTTCCAAAGAAATCCCAGGGTTGATCTCCCTCAGAATGGACTGGTTGGATCTCCTTGCAGTCCAAGGGACTCTCAAGAGTCTTCTCCAACACCACAGTTCAAAAGCATCAATTCTTCAGCACTCAGCCTTCTTCACAGTCCACTCTCACATCCATACATGACCACAGGGAAAACCATAGCCTTGACTAGACGGACCTTAGTCGGCAAAGTAATGTCTCTGCTTTTGAATATACTATCAAGGTACATTTATACCATAATTATTTGTTGAAGAGTTTATGTTATCATAGACTTCTTTATAGACAAGTGTAAGGAGAGTCTACATACACTCTAAGGAGAAAAATTTTTAATGTTTTCTAAAATAATGTTTCACAATCTGTTCTATTTATTTTCCTGCCTCAAAACAATATTTAACTAGCAGAGGTTTTTTTTGTTTTGTTTTTTACCAGAATATCACATAGGTTTATTTCAGATGTAATAACAATTTTAAAATCAACAAGTTTAAATCTTAACTGCACCAAGTAAACTTAGCTAGTTAAGTATTTTTAAAGTTATTCCCTCCAAAAATACTGAGGGAGCTTTTCTTTTCCACTTCACATCCCATGGTTTCCCAATAGTTCCATTTTTGGAGGACTTTCAATTGATGAGTAAATGCTAGCAGAGGCTTTTAAACCACAATTTTTACTAGAACGGCTAAAGGTTTAAGCATCAGAGCAGTTGCTATGCGCCACTGGGTGCATTGAAAAGCATTGGGCAACTTGGTTTCCATTTTCCTCCTTCACTCTATCTCCATCTTCTTCATCTTTTATCTGGGTTTCTCCAAGAAACCTCCAACTTCCCGAGAAAAAGCAGCATGCTCTGCAGCCATGTACCTAATCCTTCTACAGCAAAGATGCTTAGGTTCCAAGCTTCAAATTTTTAAAGAAAGATACTCCTACTTTGACATACTAACAAGTATCTGTAAGTAATTTTACTCTCAAAGAAGCATACCCTGTGGCATGTCAGCCTCACTTTAAAAGATTGTTGAAATTCAGCTCTTGAAGCAGTCTTCCCAGCATTTGAAATCAACGGCCACACTCTCATGCAACTATAGAAATCCTGGATTGGCCAAAAGTTCGTTTGGATTATTCCATAAACTGGTAAGGAAAACCTGAATGACCTTCTTGCCAACCCAATATGTTGATTCCGGGGCTTTATTCCTAAAGTCTGTGCAGGGCAGGCGAGCCTCTGCGTGTTTAAGGCGCCCAGTGGATGCTGATCCAGCCACCTATGGAGACTCTTTCTTTAAGGTTGATGATGGATCCACTCCCAGAGGGCTGATCAAGGTGAGGCAGGACCTCTGTTTCTATACAGCATCCCACAGGTCACGTGAATGAGCACAGAGGGCTGAGAAGTTCTCCAAGAAGTGCTAAGAGCAAGGACACATGTGGAAAGATCTATTTCAATTTGCCAGTGAATTGTTAGTGCAGAGAAGGAGAGGCAGGTGTGCTAACCAGCTTTAGAGTAATTATTAGTGAAGGAGGCAGGGAATCAGGTGAACAGAATATAGGGTGCTATGACTTCTCAATCTAAAAAAAGATTCACAGTGGCATTTCAATGACCTTAATTCTTAACCCCAGCTGCTCTCTAGAAGCTTCCAGGAGTAAGCTTTTAAAAATTACCTTCGTGGTTCACCTGAAGCCACCACAACATTGTTAATCTGCTATACCCTGATACAAAATAAAAAGTTTAAAATATAAAATAAAAATGAGTCAAGCCAAGGCCCTACTCCAGACCAGTTAAATCAGAATCTGTGGCTGGGGGTGGGGTCTTATTTTACCAGCCCCTGGGGTGACTCCAGAGGGCCACCAGCTTCAGTACGTTGCTCTATGACATGCGAGAAGCCATTCGCATCAGCTGCTATTGCTGACATCACAAACAGGACACATTTGCCTCCAGACCCTTGAAGAAATGAATGCTTGGCACTGTCCTCTCGCTCCACGTCTTAAACCATCATGAGTAGGACTCACTTACGTATAAAAGCAGTGGCCACCTGCTTTCTTTCCAGGATTTGTAGCTGTGTATCACTTAGAGCAAAAGCCAGAAAGTTCTAAATTTGCTAATTGAAACTGGAGGGAGGGGGGAAGTAGCACTTGTGGAATTGGGCAGCCTGTTGCTTGACAACTTTGAGTTCAGCTTCTGCGTTCTGTGAGCCGTCAGAGCCACAAAGTTTGCTGAGCCGGGTTGATTACTTCCCACTACAAAAAGGAAATTAATTCTGCATGACGGAGAGGGCTCGAAAAGCTGTCCTTCAAAGCGGGCCATGTTACACTTCTTCTACTTGACACCACAAATTCTTCTGCCCTTCAGCCCTCTCACTTCTCAAGAGTTTGATGTGATCAGACGGAAGGCTGCGGCATCTTGGCGGGATGAAGCAAGGTGGTCAGATTTGTCTGTGACAACGTACATGGGCAGTTACAGGAAAAAGCAGCTGGACGAGTCCACGGGCGGCCGACTTAGAGCAGAACGGCCCTGGCCTGAGCGTCACAAGTAAGATCGCTTTGTGATTTGCCCCTGGCTTGTCTCTCTGACTAGATGAGAATGATACTAGAAGGAGGAGGGTGATGTCAACCCCGAAACACTTCCCGGACTTCCACTGTGTATATTTTCCTGGGTAGATATCAGGGGGCGTGCATGCGAAGTTGCTTCAGTCAACCCCATGGAGTGTAGCCTGCAAAGCTCCTCTGTTGAGGGGACTTCCCAGGCAAGAATACTGCCATTTCCTCCTGCAGGGGATCTTCCTGACCCAGGAAGAAGAGCTAAATGTCAGTTACCAGCGGAAACTATGATTGTCATTCTCTGTTTAGTCCTTCTAAACTTAATGCACAACTGCTTTTACAAGGAAATGTGTGAGTACTGGTTAAGATGGGCTTCCCAGGGGGCACAAGAGGTAAAGAACCCATCTACCAATGCAAGAGACAAAAGAGTTGCAGGTTCGGTCCCTGCATGCAGGGGTCAGGAAGATCCCCTGGAGCAGGGCATGGCTGCCTGGGAAATCCCATGGACAGAGGAGCCTGGTGGGGCTACAGTCTACAGGGCTGCACAGAGTCAGACACAAGTTAGTGACTAACCCTCATGAAGGTTAGTTATTTTGCCTTCCAGGGCTTTCCAAATTGTCAAAACAATACTTAAAGCTGAGATGTCTCAGGGGTACTTTCCAATTGGAGACCTCGTCTGGTGTATTCCAATGAACTACAGTCTGCATTTTCAATAGCTCTCAAGTTTGTTGGCACCTCAATTAACTTTGGAAGCCCCTTTGCTAATTCTGTGAATTTTGAAGCATCTCTGGGCCCCCTGGGGGAATCTTCAAGGCAATACTTGCCTCCCCATCTCAACCTTGGACTCTCTGAGGTATACAAACCCAGAGGAGATGAAAACTGTGAGAACCCTAACTGGACCTTTCAGAAGAGTCCCAAATTATTTGAAAAGCAGTGATTTTCCTTTCTGCATCTGTACTAACAGAGGCAAATCCCTGGGTGAAAAAGCATAATCATGTTGGATCATGCTTCTGAAACAAAGAGGCACTGTGCCAGGGCTTACTACAAAGCCACAGGCAAATAGGGAGCATTTGTTTGTTACAGCAGCAATAGGAAAGTGCAGGTAGATCCTGGAGATACTGTGGGTTTGGTCTAATAAAGTGGCTATCCCGACAAAGCAAGTCACACAAATTGTTTGGTTTCCCAGTTCATAAAAAGTTATACATATGCTATACTGTAGTCTATTAGGTGGTCAATAACATTATGTCTAAAAAACAATGTTCATGCCTTAATTAAAAAAATACTTGGTTGCTAAAAAAGATAAAATGTAACCATCATCTAACAACACATGCTTGCCACACACCTTGAATTTGTAAAACACACAGTATCTGCAAAGTGCAAGAAAGTCAAGTCCCATAAAATAAGATATGCCTGTGACACAGAGAGAATGGAGATCAGAAACATTTTTATAATAAAGTGAACATTTTTTATAATAAAGGAAAGAGCACAATACAAAATTTTCATGAATGTTAGGAACTATAAAACAAAATTAGTGCTTACCAGTAAGTTTTCAAATGAAATTTTTAAAAAATGTCACTTTGCTAAAATATGTCAAGATTTTAGAATAAAGATAGTCAAAGATATGTACGCTCTCCACACAGAAAACTATAAGACTTTAGTGAGAGAATATAAAGATCTAAGTCAATAGACAGATGAACCATGTTCATGGATTGGAAGACTGAATATTATAAAAATATTATTTCTCCCCAAATTGATTTACAGATTCTATACAATTCCAACAGGTGTTTCTGTGGAACTTGACAAGATGGTTCAAGGCCAGGAAATAGTCAGGACACTGTTTAAAAAGAACAAAGTAAATGTGTTTCCTCTACAGATAACAAAGCCTCAGTTACCATAAAGCCTCAGTAATTAAGGCAGAATGGCACTGTGGCACCAAGATAACAAATAGACAACTGGAACAGAAAAAAGGGCCCAGAAACAGAACCTTGCATATATGGGCACTTATTTCGGACTTCCCTGGTGGCTCAAACGGTAAAGCATCTGTCTACCAATGTGGGAGACCTGGGTTCGATCCTTAGGTTGGGAAGATTCCCTGGAGGAGGAAATGGCAACCCACTCCAGTACTCTTGCCTGGAAAATCCCATGGATGGAGGAGCTTGGTGCAGGCTACTGTCCACAGGGTCACAAAGAGGCACAACTGAGTGACTTCACTGTTTATGTAAAAGGTGGCAGAACAGTGGAGAGAGATCATGTTTGCAATTCCAGGTAGATTCATTCCAGGTGAATTAGAGACCACAGCGTGAAAGGCAAAAATAGCAAAAACCCATTAGATAATGACATAAGGAATATCTTGATGATCTTGGGGTTGGCAAAGATTTCCCAAACAGAACACCAAAAGTCCTAACCACAAAGAAACAAGTAAATGAGACTAGCTTAAAGTAGCTCTGTTTAACAAAATACACCCTTAAAAGTATGAAAGTTGAGCTACAGATAGGGACGTGAGATTTTCAACTCAGTGACTGACCAAGGGCTCATAACTACGATACATATTTAAAAAAAGAAAACCTCCTGGGACTTCCCTGATGGTTCAGTGGCTAAGACTCCGTGCTCCCAGTGCAGCGTGTCTGGGTTTGATCCCTGGTCGGGGCCACAATCTGCAGCTAGGAGTTCACATGCTGCAACTAAGACCTGGCACAGCTAAATAAATACATGAAAATATTTTAAAAAGAAAAATGCATGCAAATTAGTATGAAAAAGACAACCTACTAGAAAAATAGGAAAGAGATGTTGAAATGAAATTCATAAACCAAGATATGTATGTGATCAATAATATGTATCAAAAGTACCTTAACCACGTTAATGATCAGGACATGCAAATTAAAACCACAATGAGCTTACTCATGCAAACTTCCAGAATGGCTAAAATTAAAAAGATTATTAATACAAAGTGCTGGTGAAAGTATAAACCAGTGAGGTCCTTCATGTACATTTGGTGGGTATATGCACTGAATTGTTTTCTTGAGGAAAACAGTTTGATCTTGTTTTCTAAAGTTGATGCTACAGATATCCTAGGACTTAGCAATTTTAAGTATATATCCAGCCGAAAAGTGTTGTCACACATGCACCAAGAGATATGTACAAGTGGCTCACAGCAGCATTTTTCACAATAGCCAAAATACTAAAAAACAAGGCTAACATAGAATACATACTATTCAAATATAAAAGAATGAACAGACAGTGGTGTGACTGTACAATGCCGGTGTAAATGAACAAACTATGGTTGCACTCTGAAATGCCACAAACACTGTATGCAGCATTTGAGCCAGATGCAAAACATATGTGCATTATTCTATTTATGTAAAAGTTTTAAAAAATTGTGCATGCCAAGTCACTTCAGTTGTATCCGACTCCTTATGACGCTATGGACTGTGGCCCGCCAGGCTCCTCTGTCCATGGAATTCTCCAGGCAAGAATACTGGAGTGGGTTGCCGTGCCTTCCTCCAGGGGGATCTTTCCGACCCAGGAACTGAACCCGAGTCTCTTAGGTCTCCTGCGCTGGTGGGTGGGTTCTTTACCACTCGCGCCACCTGGGAAGCCCTCTTAACAACAAAAAAAAAAACAGCCCAAGCCAAACAATGGTGTTTGGTGTATCTGCTTGGGTGATAAAAAATAAATAAAAGGAGAAGCAAAGAAATGATTCCCATAGAAGTCAGGAAACTGGCCCACTGACTGTCTGACTTCTGCTCCAAACCTATTGGAAAAATAATTACGGGGGTTGGGCTTGGCAACGTGCATTTGGTGGTCTTCCCTGGTGGTCCAGTGGTTAGGAATCTGCCTGCCACTGCAGGGGACGTGGGTTCGATCCCTGGTCTGGGAAGATGTCACCTACCATGGAGCAACTGAGCCCGTGCACCAGGAAAGAAAAAAAAAAATAAATGTGCATCCAAACATTAACACTCCCTGGTGATTCAGTTGCTGCTGTAGGGAAGGAGAAGAAAGATGCAAGGTAGGCCACCAGCCCCTGTCTCAGGGAGATGAGGGCTAGCCTGTGGGCTCAGCACATGTCCAGGAGCATTTTAGAACTCATTATTATTTATTTTTACATTTTTAAAAAATTTATTTTTTGAAGTATAGTTGACTTACCATGTTGTGTTAATTTCTGCTGTGTGGCAAAGTGATTCAGTTATATATGTGTATACATTCTTTTTCATATCCTTTTCCATCATGGTTTATCACAGGGTATTAATACCGTTCCCTGTGCTACACAGCAGAGCCTTGTTATTTATCTATTTCTATGTATGACAGTTTGCATCTACTAATTCCAAACTCCTGATCCATCTGTCTCCCAAATCCTCCCTCTTTCCCACCCCCGCACTAGGACTCTAGGCTGACATAATTCCACTTTACCCCTAACACACATATAGTCCCAGGTCCCCGGAGCTTGAAGACCCTCCTCTCCTCAATGAGAGGCCCTAAAGCAACAGTCATCCTGTAGAAATTCATGACTGTGCTTCCCACCAAGCCAACTGCTTGCCTAAAATGAGTATTATATCTGGATTCAGAGAAATTGAGATACAGATATGTTTTGAAGGCTAGACACAGCATCTGCTAGTCCCCAAGTTACCCTGCCGCTATTAAGCTCTAAGTTTTCCTGGGAAAGCAACATAATTACTGTAATATTTCCTATTCCATTCATAGCACTTATTTTATTTTGAAAACAGCTCCCTAGGGGAAGTCTCATAAATTCTGTGAAAACAATTATAAACTTACTGTTTGAGATTTTCATGTACAAAAGTTGAACAGTTTACCCTTTTATGACAAATTGGGGAACAAACAAATCACTAAAGACAATGAGAAAGTCCAACTTGGGTTGACTTAATGAGCTTTTTACTGTTGGGAGAGTGGAAAAGGGGAAGAAAAGAAGCCGAAGTTGAAGAAATTAAATGAAAGCATGAGTGAAAATCCCTGCAAGCCCATAGGCTGTGGCTTATAAACCCCATAAGCTCATACCTTGCTTCTCGTACTTGCTTTCTGTAGGATGGCACTGCCAAACTGTTTGCTGGCAGGGCTGATCTCCAGGAGACCACAGATGCTAAAGGTGAGTGCAGTGTGATCAGTTCTGAGCACAGCCGTTTTGCCAAGGTTGCTGCCTTGCTAATTTTTATGTCCGAGATTGTCATCCGAACAGTTTCCGTATACCTACTAAAGACAAGGCGCCTCTAGCATGTTCCACTCTGGATCAGTCGCTCTTAAAAATAATTATTCCAGGGCAAAAAACGTCCTCCTCAGAAGGTACCTTCTCCCAGAGCTTGGAGCTCTAAGTAACAGAATGTAAGCTTCACTGGGTATGTCAAAGAATTAGGAAGAGAAACCAAACCAAACAAACCACCAACTAAGAAACTCCAGTTACTAATCGATACCACCTCCACCCCACTTCAGTTAAATCAGGATAACGCTTGCTGCTATAATAGATAAACTTCCAAATTCCAGTTGCTTAACATGATAATGGGCTTTCCAGGTGGTGCTAGTGGTCAAGAACCCACCTGCCAGTGCAGGAGACAGGAGAGAAGCAGGTTCGATCCCTGGGTTGAGAAGACCCCCCGGAGGAGGGCCACCACTCCAGTATTCTTGCCTGGAGAATCCCATGGACAGAGAAGCATGGCGGGCTACTGTCCATGGGGTCACAAAGAGCCAGACACAACTGAAGCAATTGAGCATGCAGGCAACATGATAAAAGATAGTTTTTTTCTTCATACAAAGGCCCGGGAAGGTGTTTTGCAGACAGACCTTAGATCTAAGGACACAGACGTCATTCATCTGGGAGTTCCACCATCTCCTGGGGCCCCAGAATCTCCATCTGGCAGGTGGAGGAGGATAAAGGGTCGGGATGGCACATGGCTTTTCCACCATTTCAGCCTGGAAGTGATTCACATCTCACATGCTCACATTCCCATGGGGGAAGTGGTCACAAGGCCCCACCTACTCGAGAGTTCAGATTCCTGGGCTGGGCAGCCCCTGTCCAGTAACAACTGCGCTTGGCAGAGGGGGACAGCCAGCCCTCCTACCCCACACTCTGATTTGAGGAAGAAACACAATAGGTTTTTTCCCCATATAATTCCCTGGAGAAGGCAATGGCACCCCACTCCAGTACTCTTGCCTGGAAAATCCCATGGATGGAGGAACCTGGTAGGCTACGGTCCATGGGGTCACTACGAGTCAGACACGACTGAGCGTCTTCACTTTCACTTTTCACTTTCATGCATTGGAGAAGGAAATGGCAACCCACTCCAGTGCTCTTGCCTGGAGAATCCCAGGGACAGGGAAGCCTGGTGGGCTTCCGTCTATGGGTCCCACAGAGTCAGACACGACTGAAGCGACTTAGCAGCAGCAGCAGCATCATATAATTTCCATCTCTCTGGGTTCAATCTTTTGAAGATTTAATAAGACCAATGAGAGTCATCTCAGGTGAGGATATTAAAGCACTTTGTAAAATATTTTATTAATACTTCTGTTACATTTGTTATTCAGTGTGTACCCGTGTGTTGTCAGTATGGTGTCGAGAACCATCCTGCAGCCTCAGGGAGTTCTCCTGAAAAATGGAATCAAGGTTTTTAACCACTGCCTTGGACGATCACTGTTCTGCTTGCTTTCCTAATAAAACTGGACTGTATGGGAAGAGTACATTTGAAGTGGATTTGATGCATCCCTCTATAGTCTGTTGAGGCGAGAGGACAGGACGGCAAACCATTTGCGCTATTAAAATCAAGAAAGACTTTCTTTCTCCCTTTGCAGTGATAAACATAAAATTGAAACACACTACCTAGCTTGGCTGGAGAAGGGACTGGCACCCCACTCCAGTGTTCTTGCCTGGAAAATTCCATGGACAGAGGAGCCTGGCGGGCTGCAGTCCATGGGGTTACAAGAGTCACACTTGACAGAACACACACACACACACACACACCCCTGGCCTGAAGAAAAGTCTAGGACTGCTACTGTTACTGCTAAGTCGCTTCAGTCATGTCCGACTCTGTGCGACCCGATAGATGGCAGCCCACCAGGCTCCCCCATCCCTGAGATTCTCCAGGCAAGAACACTGGAGGGGTTGCCATTTCCTTCTCCAATGCATGAAAGTGAAAAGTGAAAGTGAAGTTGCTCAGTCGTATCCAACCCTTAGCGACCCCATGGACTGCAGCCTTTCAGGCTCCTCTGTCCATGGGATTTTCCAGGCAAGAGTACTGGAGAGGGGTGCCATTGCCTTCTCTGAGTTTAGAGAAGACTAAACTTGGAGACTTATTCTTCTCCAAGTCTAAGGCAGGGGAAATTAAATAATTTACCACTGTATGATAGGTATTGCTTTTTTCTATCTTCTCCTGTCTTTATGGTAAAGAATGGTAGGAGAAAGGTAGAAAAGACATAAATGTACAAATGTATTCATAATGATGATTTACTAGTGGAGACTTTGCCATGTTGCTTTTCTCATTTTCCTCAAATGGTCATTTTAGTTTAACTGATGCCTACTCTCGTCATTAAGAGGTGACAGTATATCAAGGTAGAATTATTTAATTTGGCCTCTGTGCTTCTTTGAAAATTTCCACGTCTAATTTTGGGATTATCAACTGTGTGCTCAGTTCAGTACATTCGCTCAGTCATGTCTGACTCTTTGCTACCCCATGGACTGCAGCACACCAGGCCTCCCTGTCCATCACCAACTCCCAGAGTTGACCCAAACCCTTGTCCATTGTGTCGGTGATGCCATCCAACCATCTTATCCTTGTTGTCCCCTTCTCCTCCTGCCCCCAATCCTTCCCAGCATCAGGGTCTTTTCCAATGAGTCAACTCTTCGCATGAGGTGGCCAAAGTATTGGGGTTTCATCTTCAGCATCAGTCCTTCCAATGAACACCCAGGACTGATCTCCTTTAGGATGGACTGGTTGGGTCTCTTTGCAGTCCAAGGGACTCTCAAGAGTCTTCTCCAACACCACAGTTCAAAAGCATCAATTCTTCGGTGCTCAGCTTTCTTTATAGTCCAAATCTCACCTCCGTATATGACTACTGGAAAAACCATAGCCTTGACTAGAAGGACCTTTGTTGGCAAAGTAATGTCTCTGCTTTTTAATATGCATCTAGGTTGGTCATAACTTTCCTTCCAGGGAGTAAGCATCTTTTAATTTCACGGCTGCAGTCACCATCTGCAGTGATTTTGGAACTCCCAAAAATTAAGTCTGACACTGTTTCCACTGTTCTGTTTCCCCATCTATTTCCCATGAAGTGATGGGACCAGATGCCATGATCTTAGTTTTCTGAATGTTGAGCTTTAAGCCAACTTTTTCACTCTCCTCTTTCACTTTCATCAAGAGGCTCTTTAGTTCTTCTTCACTTTCTGCCATAAAGGTGGTGTCATCTGCGTATCTGAGGTGATTGATATTTCTCCTGGCAATCTTTATTCCAGCTTGTGCTTCATCCAGCCCAGTGTTTCTCATGATATACTCTGCATGGAAGTTAAATAAGCAAGGTGACAATATACAGCCTTGACGTACTCCTTTTCCTATTTGGAACCAGTCTGTTGTTCCATGTCCAGTTCTAACTGTTGCTTCCTGACCTGCATACAGATTTCTCAACTTTGTGTTGCTGCTGCTGCTGCTAAATCACGTCAGTGTGTCCGACTCTGTGTGACCCCAGAGACGGCAGCCCACCAGGCTCCCCCGTCCCTGGGATTCTCCAGGCAAGAACACTGGAGTGGGTTGCCATTTCCTTCTCCAATGCATGAAAGTAAAAAGCAAAAGTGAAGTCGCTCAGTCATGTCTGACTTAGTGACCCCATGGACTGCAGCCTACCAGGTTCCTCCATCCATGAGATTTTCCAGGCAAGAGTACTGGAGTGGGGTGCCATTGCCTTCTCCAACTTTGTGCTAGAAACGTCTAATGAAGGGAGTTAAAACCTGAAGCCAAATCAATACAAGCCCAGTGGATAAATTTGCTCACCACTCATGGACATGGGTCTGTTGATGGTCTCCTTATAGAAGTATCCCTCCATAGATATGCAAATCAGATGGACTGTTCCTAGTGTGATTCACAACCATCACAGGAAAAATGTTCTCAGATTTTTTTCAAGACTGCCTTTCAAAGAATTTGGTCTTATTCTACTACACTAAGGTGGATTTCCCTTTGGCTTTACTATTAATTTTATTTCCAAGTGACATGGCTATGGCTTTTCCCTCCTTTGGCGCCCCCCACCGTTTGCTCATCTCTCAAGTTCAAAGAACAAAGCAATAACTAAGAAAAACTAAAATCGAAGGTCTTAAAACTGCAATACAGACAGAAATTGGTTAGCAGTTCCTCTCTCTTTACATTCTGCTAAGACAGATTCTAGCAAGATTTATTTAAAAAGCTCCTGTCCTGCAAAAGCGATTTATGAAGAGCAAGATGGGGTGTGGGCCCTGCTGCCTCTGGGGCTGCGCTCAAGGCGGTCCCTGCCCCTTCTCTTGTTCTGAGTGCCTCTGTACGTCCCTCCAGGATGAGCGCAAGTTACTCTTGCAAAAGGGTACACTGGCCTCTTTGATTCTAGCTGTTCTAAGAGATGTAATATGTCCCAGGGAAGAGGTTATCTGTAGACTGACATCATCAGAGCCCAGATGTGACAGAATGTTTAAGAATGTGCATTCTTTCTTGGGATATTCCCTAGTCACACATAACAAATTCCAAGTCCCTAAAGAGCAACCTGGAGCTGTCTTTATGGCATATGGCCTTTTTAAACAAAACAAAACACATTATTTATTTATTTGGCTGCACCAGGTCTCAGCTGATGCACGTGGGATCTAGTTCCCTGACCAGGGATAGAACCTGGGCCCCCTGTACTGGGAGCATAGAGTCTTCGCCACCGGACCACCAGGGAAGTGCCATGGTATTATGGCCTTTTACAAGGATGACAGCATCCAGGAGAATAGTTATAGGAACCAAGTAATATTCTAAGAGGGCAACGTGAAGATGACTTGTCGTGTTCCTTCAAGAGTGTGTTCATTTTCAACATCATCTTTTTCTCCTGTTGTTTCACTCTCACTTCTCCAAACCTCAAAAGACTTCTGAAAGTAAAAGGAACAGCCAGAATTCCCATGAGTCTTGTCTTCACACAGGGAGGCCTTCAACCATGAACAAGATGATGTCACTTGTTTCCCGTGATGCTTGCAATCAGATCCTCTGCTCCCATTTCATGCCTTTTGCTTTTTGATCACTCTGTTCCAGTTAATCGGCTTCTTTCAGGGACTTGAAACTGCTAAGCCATTTCCTACCTCAGGACCTTTGCACACACATTCTCTTTGCTGGAATCCAATTATCCCAGCTCTGCTGAACTGTACGCTTCAGGTTTGAATGTAAATGTCACTTCAGAGAAGTTTTCCCTGGCCACTATATTTAAAGTCAGTTCTTCACACACTTGCCATTTTTAATTTTCATCTTAATGCCTAGTTTACTATGTATTATTATATTTGTTTACTTGTTTATTATCTTTCTTCCTCTAGAACATAAGCTTCAAGAGAGCAGGAATTTGTCTGTCTCATTGGTCTCTATCTCCAGCACCCAGGCCAGGGGTAAACACAAACCAGGTGTCCTTTAATTGTATGTTGAACAGTGGTTTTTATGGACCTTCTATGGTTGACTTTTTCTTTCCCACAATATATTTCTTCATAGAGACAGTTTCTTATATAGAATTTGTCTTTCCAAAGGAAATTTATAAAAGTACTTTAAAAAATTATAATGTAGTTTTTATAGAAGCAACCTTTCAAAAACTTGTGTTTTCAATGGCAGGTTTTAGTGTATTTAGTGGCAGGATTCTAAACTATTACATTAAATTAAAAATTGAGTAAAAAAAATAGCATATGGCACTGTTGCATTTTGTATGTGGTTCTAGTTGTAGGGGCTTCCCTGGTGGCGCTAGTGGTAAAGAACCCACCCGCTAATGCAGGAGACATAAGAGACGCAGGTTCGACCCCTGGCTGGGGAAGATCCCCTGGAGGAGGGCACTACAACCCACTCCAGTATTCTTGCCTGGAGAATCCCATGGACAGGGGAGCTTCGTGGGCTACAGTCCATGGGTCGAAAAGAGTCGAATAAGACTGAGGCAACTTAGCACGCACGCACCCACCTTAGTTGTATACACTCCTCCACCCTGCACCCAGGTTCTGTAATGAGTGGAGGAAGCACAGCCAGGCAAACCCCAAATTTGAAACAGACACAGCCCTGCAAGCAAGGGCTAGCGAGTGTGATCTGGGATGAGCGGCAGAGAGGAAAGAGAGCAGAAACATTGGTGTCCAAGGGCCTGCCCTTTCTTAGTGATGTGGCTATCTTGTTTCCAAGCTTTGTCCACCTCCTTTCCATAACATCACAGGGATGGCGCATCCTTGTGCTGTTTTGGGATCATTCCCAAAGCTTTTTGCTCCTGGAGGCTGAGGCCCTAGAGTGAAGTGGGAGCAGATGGGTCAGGGCAGGCCTGAAGAGAGGGGCTTATCCAGTTTGCTGGATCCGGCAATCCTTAGCAGATTTGCTGATCTGCCTGGGGAAGGAGCAGTAGGCTGGCCCCCGGATGGCATGGTAAGTGGGTAGATGGCAGTCAAGCCAGGCAGCCTTCCCTAGCCGTCCTGGGAGAGACTCACGGCTCCTCATCCAGGCTCCCCGACACCTAGGCCAGAGGCACGGGGGAGCTTCCCCTCCCTGGAATGAAGCCCCCTCTGCCACACACACCTGCCACACTCTCGCCCTTACAGAAACCTAATTTCTGTCTCCTCCTGCCTGTGACGCCACGCCATCCTGCGCCTGGCACCTGGGTTGTCTCGGCCTGAGTTTCCACACTTTCCACTCCTACCATCTGTTCTGATAATGTTCTAGCATGTTCTCCACCCATCCCTCCCCTCCCCCGCCTCACCGCACACCAGTTGCCTGACTGGGACTGACCTGACCACTCCCCTCCCTGGAGGCACAAGCCATGGGGGTCCATTGTGTTGTGGGAGAAGAGGGGTGATGCCTCAGGCTTCAGCATGAACGTCCTCCCTGGTTCCTCTCATGGCTGCTCTGTTAACCTGATGCCTGTCCTCCGCCTCCTCCTCCCATGGACAGCGCGGCTTAGAACCAGCGGCTTAGATGCCTTAGAACCAGCCTCCCCTGCCACAGGGTCCCCCAGCTCACTCCCAGCGTGGGCCGTCACGGCAGAGAATCTGCTAAGCCAGGACTTCATTTATCTGGCTAATTCATATGCCTGGCTGTGGGAAGTGCATATGTTTCCTTTAAACTACAGAAGGAAAAATGCTTGTGTTGGCTACGCCATAAATCTAGACAGCCTGGAAAGCAGTTTGCCTGGGACTGAGGTCCTCCCCACACTAAAAAATGCCAGGTATACCAGCTGATGGCCAGCACACCCCAGTGAATCCCAGGACAGGCCCCCAGACCCAGGAACTACCACCGTCCCTTTCAGGTGTTGGGAATTTTGTTTTGCTCAATTTGAAATTAGAAAACAGTCTAATAAATGGTTAAAAGTGTTTGCCAGGAAAGATTCAAGTGTAAGGCAACGGCGTCCAAATTCCCTGCAGAGACTGGACACAAGGGAACATTGGCAGCTAAGCCTGTTATTAAGAAGGTCACAAAATGCCATCTGTTACCCTGCATACTTCACTGTTCAAGCATAACCTCCACGAGGAAAAGAGAGCACAACAGTAGACTTCCCAGGTGGCGCAGTGGTAAGGAATCCGCCTGCCGGCGCAGGAGGCGCGGAAGACCCTGGTTTGATCCTTGGTTGGGGAAGATCCCCTGGAGAAGGAAATGGCGACCCACTCCAGTATTCTTGCCTGGAGAACCCCGTGGACAGAGGAGCCTGATGGGCTACAGTCCATGGGGTCACAGAGGGTCGGACACGACTGAGCACCGTGGGCTTCTGTGAACAAACCGTGGCCTCCCTGTGGGGTGGGCTACAACTATGTGGGGAGAAGACGGGGAGAAGCCATCGCTGTTAGGTCTGTTCTTGGTCATGGCTTCAGTGTAATTTGAGATGGTGCTGCCTGGTTTTCCGAATCTTTTTCTGTCTGGTTTCAGTCATCTATGAAATATAATAATAGCACTCTATCATTATGAAATTGAGCAGATAAATGAATGCCTTATCCCTTTATCCTTTATGAATTTTTTAATTCATAGAAAAGTTGAAGGAATAGTAGAACCAGTATTTGCCTACTCCCTGCCTAGATTCACCAATTTTAACATTTTGCCACATTTGTTAACATATAGTTTCATCTCAGTCTCTCCTTATTGATACTTGTATGTAATACTCTGCAGAACTACTGAGAGTAAATTTTCAGGCATAGTAACAGTATATCCTTAAATACTTGAGGATGTACCTCTAGGAGCAACAATGTTTGCTTATAACCATAATATTATTTGCTAATAATCATACTATTATTATCTTATATAACCATAATACTGTTATTACATGCAAGAAACTTCACATCGATAGGATATTCTCACCTGACATTTAGACGATTAAATGCTTTATTCTTAATAGTCTGTCAGGAAAAGATTCACTCTGTCATCTATCCCCATGGTTAGCAATTCTTTCTTTAAGACACCTCATATTTTTTGAGACACTTTGAAAATTCTGATGAAAGCTCTAGGCCCTATCTTCAGAAAAATATCCATCAAGACCCTTCTACGAGCCACCAATGCATACATCTTAGATCTCTCCAGGGTGTCCACGGACTCTTGGTTAAGTGCTTTTAATCTTTTATCTAAATTCTCCTCTTTTGTATGCATACAGTTTAAGACCACAGCACTCAGAAAAGGTTTAAAACAATTTTTTCTTTACTTTCCAACATTATGTTTTGTGTTCACGATGCTTCATTTTAAGGAACTCGAAGTTTCAAGGAACATGGGGATGGGTAGGTCAAAGATCACATGATCCCCAAATCTAAGAAAAGAAAACAGAATCACAAATACAGCTGAGAGCTGTACTATCACAGCACCTAATAGAGGACTCCATGATTAGAAGACCCAGAATACTTCCAAACCTGAGATTCCGCAAGAGCAGGTGCTCACAAACCCACACTTGCTTTCTTGGTAACTTAATTTTAAAACCATATACCTGTAGCATTCCATCAGGGTTGGCACAAGATTTATGGACCTAATACGTAAGATAGAATTTGCTGGCAGTTACTGACACTGTTAGTTTCATCAACAAAACTACCCAATTTGGTTACAGTTCTAGGACTAGGAAGTGGAAGCAGGAGGCGGATACACGCTGGCAATTTAGGGGAATGTTAACTGTCCTTAATTGAAAGGCCAGCTGAAACTGCCAGGGTAAAGTTGAACTGTGGGCTCTATTTTGTCAACCGTTAACTTGCAAAGAAAAAAATCAGTAGACCACATACTAGCATATGCGAGCTTGTTGGTATTCTTCTCCACAAACAACTGAAGAAAATGAGAGCTGTTTCTAGCTTGATGAGAAAAATGTACAAGTTTGGCTAAAAGATAGGCAGAAATCCCAACGTATCCCTCATACAGTGGTCCAGCACAAATTCTAATCCCCATTTCCCCCCACAATCTATCAAATGCCTCAAAATCACTTTCTATAACATTTTTATATTATAATTTAAAATCATACAACTTGCTAATTAATGATTCTGTTATATAATTTTTGAAAGGAAGGGTGACAAAAAACTAGTGAAAGCCTCTGGCAGGCCTATGGGATTCATAAAAGTCTTACAGAGCTTTGAAAGGCTAAGGATGTACAGGAATAATCAGAGCTAATTGTGTAAGATAAACTTCGTATCTATCTGCTCTGTCACTGTGAAAAAGTGGTTTTTCCTTGAATTTAGGTAAATAATTATTGAACTCATTGATTTTAGCTTAAGATACCCTGCTTTAAAAAGTTTATCAGCATAAAACAGCACAGATAATGAGTATTTGCCAAATGCTATTCCTATTCCTTGACTCATCTCTGGTGACCAGATCCCATCATATTATGCCAAACCGACATTCTTCTCCTTTTAAGTCAATTTTTATTTATTTTTAATCAAATTTAATTTTTCCTTACTTTTTAAATCAAAATAGTCTAGAGAAATCAACATGATTAGTCATTAGCAAAATGCAAATTAAAACACAATGACATTCTTCCTTACATCTGTTCTGTTCAGTTTAGTCGCTCAGTCGTGTCTGACTCTTTGTGACTCCATGAACTGCAGCACGCCAGGCCTCCCTGTCCATCAGCAACTCCAGGAGTTCACTCAAATCCATGTCCATTGTGTCGTGATGCCATCCAACCATCTCGTCCTCCGTCGTCCCCTTCTCCTCCTGCCCTCAATCTTTCCCAGCATCAGGGTCTTTTCAAATGAATCAGTTCTTTGCATCAGGTGGCCAAAGTATTGGAGTTTCAGCTTCAACATCAGTCCTTCCAATGAACACCCAGGACTGATGTCCTTTAGGATGGACTGGTTGGATCTCCTTGCAGTCCCACAATGGCTATAATCACAAAGATAGAAAATAACAAATGTGGGCCGGGATGTAGAGAAGCCAGAACCTTCATTCATCGCTGGTGAGAATGTAGTTAGTTAGCACAGATACTTTGGAAAGCGCCTTGACAGTTTCTTTAAAAGTTAAACATAAATTTACAATAGGATCCAGCAATTCCACGCCTAGGTACACACTTGTGTGTGTGCTAAGTCACTTCAGTTGTGTCTAGCTCTCTGCAACCCCATGAGCTGTAGCCCACCAGGTTCCTCTGTCCATGGGGTTGTCCAGACAAGAACACTGGAGTGGGTTGCCAGGCCCTCCTCCCAGGGGACCTGCCCGACTCAGGGATCAAACCCAGTCTCCTGCGTCTCCTGCACTGGCAGGGGCTTCTTTATCGTTAGCGCCACCTGGGAAACCCAGGTACTCACTTAAGAGAAAAGAAAACATATGTCTACACAAAGATTTGCACATGAATATTCAGTACAGTACTATCTGTAATAGTGAGAACTGGAAACAATCCTGACATCCATCAACTGGTGAAGTGATAACGAAATTTGCTTTATTTATACAATGGAGTACTACCCATCAATGAGAAGAACAAAATATGGAATGCGGATGAATCTCAAAAACATTATGCTACATAAAAGAAGGTAGACACATAAGATCATATAGTGTATGATTCCATTTATATGAAACATCCAATAAAGGCAAACCTATAGATAAAGTGAGCTAGTAGTTTTCTGTGTCTGAAGGTAGGGAAGGACATTAGCCATAAATGGGCATGAAGGATCTTACTGGGGTAATGTAAAGGCTCTAATCTAATTTATAGTAGTATGATGATGGTTATATAACTTGATAAGTTTGCTTGAAATCATGAAACTGGTTGAGTTGGTTTTATGACATGTAAGTTATACCTCAAGAAAATTATTAAAAGTACGCTAGAGCGTCTTCAGACCTTGAGAAAAATTTATAGCTTTAGAATTTTAGCATAGTCTTGGTGTTGCCTCTGATTCTAAGAGTATAAATTGTGTGGACATAGAAGGATGCTTCAGGCATACAGTTTACCCTGACTTCTGGCTTCCATTTCTGTACCTAATGTACTTGAAAGAGTCTACTCCATCCTAACAAAAGGTAAAGAGATGAAAAGACTGAAAAATCAACAACTGTCTTGGATCTACAAGGGAGGTGATGACCCAGAGCAAACCACCGTTCCCAAGACTGAAGAGAGAGATGAATACAAAGAGTCACAGCTTACGAGAGTAGAGGCTCACGGGTGAAGCTGGCATAGGAACCAGTGCTTAGGGTTGGAATATCTGAACAGGAATTGCAGATTGCTGGAGGCTCAGTGTAGCAAAGAGTAGACAAGCCTGAGCGTGCAGGCAATGCAATACAACAATTTGCCAACAATGTAGATAAATCTGAGAGTTAAAAATTCTAGAAAGACCCAGGAGTAGGGTAATCCTTACAATATTATATGAAATTTACCTCCAGGAACTTGACCAGGTACCCACAGTAAACATCAGAGTGTGCTTCCGGCAGGGGGAGGGGGAAAAGAACCATTTTGAAATACTCCAGAGTATTCTTTACTCTAGTGGTAAAGAATCCACCTGGGTCAGGAAGATTCCCCCGGAGGAGGGCATCACTACCCACTCCAGTATTCTTCCCTGGAGAACACCCTGGATAGAGGAGACTGGTGGGCTACCGTCCATGGGGCTGCAAAGAGTTGGACAATACTGACTGACTGTACACACACACACCCCTCAGGAGAAGTTAGTTCAGTTCAGTCACTCAGTCGTGTCCGACTCTTTGCGACCCCATGAACTGCGGCACGCCAGGCCTCCTGTCCATCACCAACTCCTGGAGTTCAGTCAGACTCACATCCATCAGCCAGGGCCTAATCTGCCGGTGTATTAGCATGGCCTAACTGAGCTGGGAGAAGGAAAACTGACAACTCCAGTCTACTCTACCCTTCTATGTGGGAAAAGAGAAATACCCAGCCCACTTCAGCCATGCTGTTCCACCTAAGATGGGAGAAAACACTTAGAAACACTTGTGAAGTTCACAGCCCAGGGGCACAGGCTCACCGAAAGGCTGAGACCTAATCACAGGACTACAGAATGCTTCTCTTCCCCCACGACTTACCACCGCATTATTAAGGTCCTATGTACAGCAATTCCTTTTACCTGGTACATCATGTCCTATCAAGAAAAAAAAATCACAAAGCATGCTAAAAGGTAGAAACACAATCTGAAGTTTAAGAGCATCAGGACCAGATACAGCAGGATGCTGGAACGATCAGATCAGGAATTTAAAACAACCATGCCGGTGTATTAGCATGGCCTAACTGAGCTGGGAGAAGGAAAACTGACAACTCCAGTCTACTCTACCCTTCTATGTGGGAAAAGAGAAATACCCAGCCCACTTCAGCCATGCTGTTCCACCTAAGATGGGAGAAAACACTTAGAAACACTTGTGAAGTTCACAGCCCAGGGGCACAGGCTCACCGAAAGGCTGAGACCTAATCACAGGACTACAGAATGCTTCTCTTCCCCCACAACTTACCACCGCATTATTAAGGTCCTATTTACAGCAATTCCTTTTACCTGGTACATCATGTCCTTCTATCAAGAAAAAAAAAAAATCACAAAGCATGCTAAAAGGTAGAAACACAATCTGAAGTTTAAGAGCATCAGGACCAGATACAGCAGGATGCTGGAATGATCAGATCAGGAATTTAAAACAATGATGGTTAATATTCTAAAGGCTCTGATAAAACAGAATAGATGAGCAATATGTGCATATAGGGGTGTCCCTGGAGGCACTGGTGGTAAAGAACCCGCCTGCTAATGAGGAAACATAGGAGACGTGGGTTCAATTCCTGGTTCAGGAAGATCCCCTGGAGTGGGCAGGGCAACCCACTCCAGTCTCCTTGCCTGCAGAATCCCATGGACAGAGAAGCCTGGTGGACTACAGTCCATAGGGTCACAAAGAGTCAGACACAACTGAAGTGACTTAATGCATGCACACACACACACACTCACACACACACATGCACATAGATGGAAATCTTAAGAAAGAACCACAAAGAAATGCTAGAGATCAAAAACAGTATACTATAAATAAAGAATGCCTTTGTTGGACTTAATAGTAAACTGCTCACAACTTGAGGAAAAAGACTCTGAACTCGAGGCTACCTCAGGATAAACCTACAAAACTGAAATACAAGGAGAACAAAGGCAGAAAATAGAGAACACACGATGAGACAGATATAAAAGACGTAATGAGAACTCTAGAGGAAGAAGAAAGAAACACAAAAAATATGTAAAACAATAATGACTGAGAGTTTCCACAAATTAACATCAGACACCAAACCACAGATCCTGGAAGTTCAGGGAACATCAAGAAGGATAAATGTGAAACAAACAAAAGAAGCAAAGAAGCCCTATACCTAGATATACAATTTTCAAAGTACACAAAGTAAAAGATACAGAAAAAAATTCTGAAAGAAGCCACAGGGGAAAACCTTACCTATAGAGAAACAAGATTAGAATTATATTCAGCTTCTCCTGAGAAACCATGGACGCTAGAAGAGAGCAAAGTGATATGTGTAATGTTGCTGAGAGAAGAAAACCTACTAACCTAGAATTCTGTGCCCTGTGAAATTATCCTTGAAAAGTGAAGGAGAAAGAAATGCTTTCTCAGACAAATAAAAACTCAGGGAATTTGTTGCCAGAAGCCTGTCTTGCAAGAAATGTTAAAAGTTCTTTACAGAGAAGGAAATAATATGGGTCAGAAATTGGATCTGCATAAAAAGGAAGAGCATTGAAGAAGGACTAAGTGAATGAAACTTAGTTTTCTTGTTAATTGATCTAATAGATAACAGTTCAAAAATAATGTAACAATGTATTCAATAATATGTGTGCATATGTATGCTTATATAACTGAGATGAATGATACAAGTGAAAGGAAGGAGGAAATAGGAATATGTTATTATTATAAGGAATGCCTGTATCGTGCTATAGTGTAAAGGTGTGTGCTGGTGCTGAGTCGCTCAGTCGTGTGTGACTGTGACCCTATGGATGGTAGCCCGCCAGGCTCCTCTATCCATGCGGATTCTCCAGGCAAGAATATTGGAGTGGGTTGCCATGTCCTTCTCCGGGTGTAAATGTATAGTTGTAAACATATGTTGAAAACACTAGGGAAGCTACTAAAAGAGCTTTTTAAAAAGCTGAAGAAATATACTAAGAAAGGAGAGAGATGGAATCATATAAAATGCTCAATTAAAGCAACAGAAGGCAGAGAAAGTGGAAGACATAAATAGGAATAAGGGCAACAAACAAAAAAGTAACAAATATGGTAGAGGTTAATCCAGCTATACCAACAGTCATTTTGAACATCAGTGGTTTAAATACACTAGTTAAAAGACAGAGGTCAGTGGATCTGAGTACAAGATCCTATCATATGTCATCTACAAGAAACCCACTTTAAATATAAAGACTCAAATAGATTAACGGTAAATAAATGAAAAAATATACTATGTTAATACCAATTAAAAATAAAGCAGGAATAGCTATATTTCACACAGAACACACTTCAGAGCAAGGAAACTTATCAGAAATAAAGAAGGGCATGTAATAATAATGATTATGATATAATAATAATGATTAATAATAATAATAATGATAAGGGGGTTAGTTCTCCAAGAAGACATAATAATCCTTAACACATGTGTACCAAACAACAGAGGATCAAACTTAGGAGGTGACAACTGATAAAACTTGAAGGAGAAATAGATGAACCCACTATCATGTTTGGAAATTTCAACATCTTTCTATCAGAAGTAGATAGATCTAGAAGGCAAAAAGTGAGTAAGGACATAGTTGACCTCAACCACATATCAGCTGGATACAATCAGCATCTATTAAATAACTTCATCCAACAACAGAAAATACATTCTTCTCAAGCTCACATGGAACACTCACCAAGATAGGCCACATTCTGGCTCATAAAATACACCTTAATAAATTTAAAAGAATAGCATTCATAGAATGTCTGCTCTCAGACCACAGTGGAATTAAATTAGAAATCAATAACAAAGATTACTGGAAAATCCTCAAAGACACATAGATTACACAATACACTTCTAAATAACACATGGATCAAAGACGAAATCTCAAGAGAAATTTAAAAAATATTTTGAACTAAATGAAAATACAACTTAAAATTTGTGTGATGCAATAAAAGCAGTACTTAGACAGAAATTTATAGCATTTCACTGATTTATGAGAGAAATCCAAAATCAGTTTACTTTCCATCTTAGGAAACTAGAAGAGAAAGAGCACATTAAACCCACAGTAAGCAATAGAAAAGAAATAAGTAGTAGAGGAGAAATCAATGAAATTGAAAATAGGAAATCAAGAGAGAAAAGGAAACAAAAAGCTGGTTCTTTGGAAAAAATCAACAAAAGTCAGTAAGACTCTAGACAGGCTAACTAAGAAAAAAGTAGAGCAAGGACATAAATTACTATCAGAATAAATCAAAGAAGGAAAATCACTACAGAGCTCACAGACATTAAAAGGATACTAAAGAAATACTATGAAAAATTCTATGCTGACAAATTTGATAACCTCGATGAAATGGATCAATTCCTTGAAGACACAAACTGTCAAAACTCAATAAGAAAAAATAGACAATCTGAATATGCTTATATCTATTAAAGAAATTGAATCAATAACCTTCCCAGGCAGAAAGCAACAGGCCCAGATGGGTTCACTGGGCCGTTTTATCAAACATTTAAGGAAGAACTTATACCAATTCTCTACAATTTCTTTCAGAGGTTAAAAGGTGAAGGAAGTCTTCCTAATTCATTCTGTGAGGTCAGCATTACCCTAATACCAAAGCCAGACAAAGAGATTATAAGAGACATACAGATAAATATATTTCATAAACACAGATTCATAAATCCTCAGCTAAATATTAGCAAATAAAAGAATTATACACCACATCTAAGAGGAATTTATTCCAGGCATACAAGGCAAGTTCAACATTCAGAAATCAATGTATCCATCACATCAACAGGCCAAATAAAAAAATCACATGATTATATCAATACATTCAGAAAAAGCTTTTGACCAAATTGAATACCCATTCACGATAAAAAGTCTTAGTAAACCAGGAAAAGATGGGAACTTCCTCAACTTAATAAAAAAAATCTACAAAAAACCTATAGGTAACATCATATTTAATGACAGAAGCTCAAAGCTTTCCCACTAAGATCAGGTACAAAGCAAGGATTCTCCTCTCACCACTCCTTTCAACATAATGCATTAAGACAAGAAAAGGAAATAAAAGGTATAGAGATTGAGGAGGAAAAAATTAAACTCTCTTCGTTCACATATGAGCCAATTTCCTATGTAGGCAATCTAAAAGAATTGACCAAAAAGAAAAGAAAGTCCTGGAACTAATAAGTGATTATAGGAAGATTGCAAGATACAAGGTTAATATACAAAACAGTTCAGCTGCTCAGTCGTGTCCGACTCTTTGAGACCCCATGAATCGCAGCACGCCAGGCCTCCCTGTCCATCACCAACTCCCAGAGTTCACCCAGACCCACGCCCATGGAATCAGTGACGCCATCCAGCCATCTCATCCTCGGTCGTCCCCTTCTCCTCCTGCCCCCAATCCCTCCCAGCATCAGGGTCTTTTCCAATGAGTCAACTCTTCACATGAGGTGACCAAAGTACTGGAGCTTCAGCTTCAGCATCATTCCTTCCAAAGAAATCCCAGGGTTGATCCCCTTAGAATGGACTGGTTGGATCTCCTTGCAGTCCAAGGGACTCTCAAGAGTCTTCTCCAACACTACAGTTCAAAAGCAGCAATTCTTTGGCGCTCAGCCTTCTTCACAGTTCAACTCTCACATCCATACATGACTGCTGGAAAAACCATAGCCTTGACTAGACGGACCTTAGTCGGCAAAGTAATATCTCTGCTTTTGAATATGCTATCTAGGTTGGTCATATATACTAGCAATGAACAAGTAGAAATTTAAATTAGATTCAGTGCAATCCCAATCAAAACCACAAGTTATTTTGTGGATATCAACAAAGTGATTCTATTAGGGATGGATAAATAGAGCACAGAGGACTTTTAGGACAGTGAAAAAACTGTGTAATACTATAATGATGGGTGCATGCCTTTCTATATTTGTCCAAACCCATAGAATGTACTGGCTTTCCTGGTGGCTTAGTGGTTAAAGAATCCACCTGCCAATGCAGGAGACGCGGGTTCCATCCCTGGGTTGGGAAGACCCCCCAGAGAAGGCAATAGCAACCCACTCCAGTATTTACCTGGAGGATTCCATGGACAGCGGAGCCTGGTGGGGTTACACGGGGTCACAAAAGAGTCTGACACAATTTAGTGACTAAACAATAACAGAATATATAACACCAACAGTGAACTGAAATGGAAACTGTGGATTTTAGGTGATTATGATGTTATTAACACATTGCAGGTGTACCAGCTGCAACAATGGTTACTACTCTGGGGGGGAATGCCAGTAATGGGAAAGCTATGCCTGTGTTGGGGCAGGGAGTACACTGGGACTCTGAATCTTTCTCTCAGTTTTGTTGTGAACTTAAAATTGCTCTAAAAAATTAAAATCTTGAAAAAAGAGGAACACTTAAAAAAGGTCAATTTTTCTTTCTCATGGGGGAGAGGAGACATAATTATTTTGTAGCTAAATTAAAATTTAAGAAAGTTAATACTGAAACACAGGCCCAATTTTAGACTTATTTCAGGAAAACCTTATAGAGAAAGCCAAAGACATGTAAAACTGAATTACTCTGATAACATTTTTAAGCTGTGAATTCAAATAATTTCAATGTCTTCTTGGCTGTTGCCAATATGATTTTCTTTTAAAAATAATGTTAAAGTAGTTTAAAAAAATAACATTTTTACCCACTCACCCTGGGAGCTCCAGAATGTTTACTATATGAGTTAACTTTTAGTCACAGTTTTGTCTTACTTCTTACTTTTCTGTTGATCAGATTCTAAAGGGAAATTAGTGATGTGTGTACAATTTGCTGCTGCTGCTAAGTCGCTTCAGTCATGTCCGACTCTGTGTGACCCCATAGACGGCAGCCCACTAGGCTACAGTTTGCTGGTATAGCCTAATTGGGACTGTAAGAAATTTTATTCTAACACTGGGTTTGATCCTGGTTTTTCTTCTTCATTTGCATGCAGGACTGTTACCGCATATAACCAGTTCCTTTAAAAATTCATCTATTATCAAGCATGGAGTGGTAAGTCCAACATATCTCAGTGATTGTTTACATGTAGAGCTTAAATGATTGCATACTGCTTTGTCATTATTAATTAGAAAACAAACAAACTGGAACGGAATGAAGTTGTTAATATATTCATGCATGGAACATTTATTTTTGAGTGCTTATTATACATTTAGCTTTCTTCCAGGTGATGAAGATATAAGATTACCAACATTAGTTGTGAGATGATTCCCTGCTTCTTTCACAGTCAGGAATTTTTCCTCTTTCCCATGTGTGACAATAACTATGCATACTACATTGACAGTTAAAAACAAAAGCAGCTCTTCTCTGATTGAAAACTCAAATAATACAGAGACGCAGAGACAAAGTAAAAGTTACCTGAAACCCTCCCACTCCTCCCAGGGATGAACCACTGCTGGGGTCCAGCCCTGGTGGATCCAGGGTAATTCGAAGTGGGGACGGAGTCAGCGTCTTCGGAAAGAATTATTTAATTAGAAATATAAAGAGATTAGGAAAGAATAGTGTAGTAGGAAAATTAGAAGAGAAAAAAGGCTGAATACTTGGTTTACATGGAAAGCTAATAAAGTCTCAAGACAAGAAACTTGCACAACCTACATAGGCCACCGGCACCCACTTGAATAGCAGAGGGTGCCCTGCCTTAGGCTCCCTCTCGCGTGGGTCTTAGAAGCCAGGGCAAGTAAGTAGACATGGCGAGCCTCCATAAGTAAAAGTTACCTGAAACCCTCCCACTCCTCCCAGGGATGAACCACTGCTGGGGTCCAGCCCTGGTGGATCCAGGGTAATTCGAAGTGGGGACGGAGTCAGCGTCTTCGGAAAGAATTATTTAATTAGAAATATAAAGAGATTAGGAAAGAATAGTGTAGTAGGAAAATTAGAAGAGAAAAAAGGCTGAATAACTTGGTTTACATGGAAAGCTAATAAAGTCTCAAGACAAGAAACTTGCACAACCTACATAGGCCACCGGCACCCACTTGAATAGCAGAGGGTGCCCTGCCTTAGGCTCCCTCTCGCGTGGGTCTTAGAAGCCAGGGCAAGTAAGTAGACATGGCGAGCCTCCACGCTCCAGATGGGAATTCAGCCAGAAAAGAAGAGAAGGAGAAAAGACCACATGGGGGACAAGTCTTTCCAGTGACTGGTCCATCCTTTATTGTTCAGGAAAGCTTTTTATACTTTTGGTTGTACATAGAGATCAATGGATAATACAAAACTATGCAACGTCAGCAGCCCTGACTCTTATCGAAACCAGGCTTTTTCTCTGCATACCTAGCTGTATACACAAGTCTTAGGTGATTTACATCATCTTCTGGCCAGGAGGCCTGTTAGCATTTTGTGGCCCTTTTCTGATAAGGGTCTGTCAACCAGAAAACTTATTTGCCTTAAAAGTGTTGTTCTTACTAAAGTCTGGTGCCACTCTCAGAAAGCACTAATTAAGGTTACATTCTTACATAGCAAGGACATAACAATTTATAACAAGGAAAGAGGAGTACAGTGATTTATAACAAAGAGAAAGTTCATTAACTCAAAAGTCTAGTGTTGCTAACATCAAAACTACTATCTTCCTTTTTCTATATCCCAATTACATTGATTAATATCCTCTGGGTGCCTAAAAGATAAGGAATATGGAGGCCTTGCAGCAGTCATTGACTCAACAGTGAAACCCATCACCAATATAATTTTTAGCTTTTTAGAAAAGGCTCTATATCTTTAAGATGCTTTAAGTTTCGTGCCTTTCACGGTTGGGGGGTTGTAAACAATCACAAGTTATAAAACTCTCTGTCAGGCAAGTTAGAGAGCCGTCAGAGGAGTTTGAGCTGAAACACTCCTTTTATATACAAGAGACTGTCAACTGGAGCTCTAAGTTAACTTTTTCCAGAGATAGGTGGCGGGGAATAGCCCCCTGTTAATGTCAGAAGCGTAAGTGAAAAGCATAATTCAGTACGGCAGGCAGACTCTGGTTTGGGGGAGAGATGCGTGAGAAAATTCAGCGAGGCTCCCTTAGGGCCCAACTCGCCTTTGCCTGTCGGACCCCTTCACCTCAGGACCTTTGCCAGGGCGGGACTCTTCGTGCTGGCTCCCGGCAAACCACCATTGATGTTTTAGTGATCTTCCTGAGACATCTCTCTCTATACTTATGTGTACATAAAGATGCTCACAGCGCGCCTCCCTGGTGGCTCCATGGTAAAGAAAACAGCAGTCGATGCCGGAGACGTGGGTTCGATCCTTGATTCAGGAAGACCCCACATGCTGCAGAGCAGCTCAGGCCCTGCGCCACAGCCACCGAGCCTGTGCTCCAGAGCCCGGGAGCTGCAGCCACTGAAGCCCTCCTGCCTAGACTGGCGCTCCTCAGCAAGAGAAATCAGGACAATGAGAGGCCTTGGTGCCAAGAGAGGAGACCCTGCCCACCACAACCAGAGCAAAGCCCACGCAACACAAAGGCCCAGCACAGCCAAACCATTAAAGAGTTTTTAAAAGATGTACACAGTCATACACAGAGAATACACAGATGGGATCCACTGTCCTCTGTAATCTGCTTTAATCGTTTAAGGTTTTCAACCTCTTTCAGTGTTAACATAATCATTATTTTAATAGATATATTATATTCTATTGACTGGATGTATCATTTTAAAAATATGCCATATTGCTGGGCATTTAGGCTTTTCAAATTTGTAACTTACAAATTATGCGGGAATCAGTAAATTTGAATGTAAATTTTTTATAATTGTACAATCATCATCTCAGAGTACTTTCCCATAGGCAGAATTCTTGGGTCAGAAGGGATACTTATTTTAAATTCTGATATATGGCCAAATTGCCTTTTAGAACATTGGTTTTATGAGCCAGCAGCCCACAAGAGTGCCTGTTTTCCTATATTTTCTCTAATGCTGGCTTTCAAAATAGTTTTAATATTTTCTAGTTTGATAAAAATAGCTCAATCTTCTTTTGATTTTCATTTATCATTGAGGTTGAGCATCTTCTGTTTACTAATTATTCACACTCTTTTCTTGAACTGTAGTCAGTTCTCATTATTCAAGGTAGTTATCTTTTTTAAAGTCTCTACTAACATGACTCAGGAACACGGAACTATTGCTCCTAAGAGAAATATAGGGTCTCTTTCCTGTGAGCCTCTGGTCATACGATTTTTACCAACTGGTCAGTACGTATGTTTGTTTTCCATGTGTTTCTGATTAACAGCTCCTTACTTAGCATATCTTGTTGGTTCATTAACATTCATCCTGCAGCACTATAACTTGTGCTGCTGCTGCTGCTGAGTCGCTCAGTCGTGTCCGACTCTGTGTGACCCCATAGACGGCAGCCCACCAGGCTCCCCTGTCCCTGGGATTCTCCAGGCAAGAACACTGGAGTGGGCTGCCATTTCCTTCTCCAATGCATGAAAGTGAAAAGTGAAAGTGAAGTCGCTCAGTCGTGTCCGACTCCTAGCGACCCCGTGGACTGCAGCCCACCAGGCTCCTCTGTCCATGGGATTTTCCAGGCAAGAGTACTGGAGTGGGGTGCCATTGCCTTCTCCAAACTTGTGCCTAAACAAAGCTTATCTAACAATCGTTATTTTCTCTGTAAGGCACTCTCTCACTTAGCAACACTAAGCAGCACATGAGCACTGCACCTGGGGCCGTTTAGAACAGTGAGGTCATTAACAAAAGACATGAAAAGCCAGAAGGTGTGGCACTAGGTGGGCTGCAAAAGGGTCACTTGCTTACAGGACCAGAACTGAAACAAGAAGGCAGAGTGTGCTCTTGCCGGGCCTCCACCAAGAACATGCATGCCAAGCAACTCAAACTGGTTGCCACTTTGGGCTTGTCCTTGAATGATCTCAAAAGCACTGTGAGTATTGATTTTGAATGGATCCCATGAACAATGAGGATCGATCTTTCTATTGGGGAGTTTAGCTTTTTTTTAACTACTTTGTATAAGCTATTTGCCTATAAGTATAGTTATAAGTTATATTTGCATATAAGGATAGCTGTCCAATTTTATAAGTATTTTCTCCAATTTTGTCTTTTCATTTTAGTATTGATATTTTACTATGGTGGCTTTTGACAGCAGTATCAAAGTGCCTTTTGAATGGGAAGGACAACGTGAAAAAGAATGTGATTAAATTTCTATTGTCGTGAAATTGGTTGATATTTATTTTCATCTCTTCTTCACAGGCACACCAAATTCTGTCTGGGGATTTTCCTCCAGCACCTCCTCCAGGTTATGAAAGACCATGTAAGTCTGATCCGAAACTACCACTTTACATCTACATTTTGCTTTTAATTAGGATCTTTATCGGATATTTTCATACCTTCCAGAGTCTGAAGCCATTTAAGGCCTTTTGCATTTCTGCCTCCTTCACACACTTTATTACTTCATTGTACATACCTCTCCCTGGAGAAGGAAATGGCAATCCACTCCAGTGCTCTTGCCTGGAGAATCCCATGGATGGAGGAGCCTGGCAGGCTACAGACCATGGGGTTGCAAAGAGTCAGACACAACTGAGCCACTAACACACATACACACACCTCTCCTAACCTAAATGGAAGGATGGTAGGATGCAGACATAAAAACAGAATTCCCACAGAGGCATTTGACAGCGGCAGCTCTGAAAAAGACTGTACGTGTGAGGAGGTTGTGCTGGTGGCAGAAGTTGCGGATGAGGGCAGGTGGGCAGTGTGTGTGTGAAGTAGGTGGTGTGTATGGCTGCTGCTGCTGAGTCGCTTCTGTGCAACCCCATAGACGGCAGCCCACCAGGCTCCCCCGTCCCTGAGATTCTCCAGGCAAGAACACCGGAGTGGGTTGCCATTTCCTTCTCCAATGCATGAAAGTGAAAAGTGAAAATGAAGTCATTCAGTCGTGTCCGACTCTGTGCGACCCCAAAGATGGCAGCCCACCAGCCTCCTCCATCCATGGGATTTTTCCAGGCAAGAGTACTGGAGTGGGTTGCCACTGCCTTCTCCTAGTGTGTATGGAACTATTGATTAAAAAATGGTTTAGGAATGTCAGTACAGTTCATCTATTCATATTGTAATAGACTTTACCATGAGTACCTAACCCACTACCAGTCTGTCTCTTTATGCTAGGTGTGGGAATTAGAAAGCCAGCACCGAAGAACCTGATGAGTACAGTCTTCTAAGGAGAGAGCTCCTGAAACATGTAAGAATCTTTTTGCTTGTCACCCGACAGTGGCTCCTTGGGAGTGTCAACAATTCTGCACAGTGTATCCTCAAGGGTGGAGGTGTGTATATGTTTAGAGTCAGTGTGAAAGTAATCCAACATTTACAGTCACGTGACACATGGAAGCAACTCTGGAAACAGACTGTTTTGATAAGTAGTCTTCCCAAGAGTATCATGAACATTTCTTGTGTAGGTCTCTTATTTTGGAAACAAGCCTCAAAGAGGCTTAGAGGGACTCGAACGTCTCTTGCACCATCTAAATGCTCACCAGTGACGGCAGGGAACTGCTGGATTCCACCTCGTGTGAAAAAGGCAATAAGTTCTCAGACTGTCCTTCCCTTCTGGGGACCCACCTGGGTGCCCAGTATCCTGGATTCACCCTCCTCACGTGCCCATTCTGCCACCCTCTATCTACTGGCCCTGCTCCCCTGACATGGCCCTCTAGAGCCCAGGCTTTGTCTTGCCTGCTCAGACTTTCTCCAAACCAGTAATTTTAGGCAGGAGGTAACAATGGGATTCTTCCTCTATCTTAAGAGTTCTAGCAGAGACTTCTAGAGAAAGAATAAAAACTGGTTTCTACAAGCACCCTACTGACTTTACTTCATTTAATATAAAAGTTAAAGGACTTCCCTGGTGGTCCAGTGTTCCCAGTGTACAGGGCACAAGTTCCGTACCTGGTTAGGGAACTAAGATCCAACATGCCTCACAGTGTAGCCTAAAAAAAAAAAAAAAAGATTAAAAAAAAAGTTACAATGACTTTTGCTATCTTATTACTTTTGCTTATTAAGATTTCTCTTTAAATTGACTTTAAAAAAATGTGGCCTCACCCTAAGTAATTATATTTATAGTACCAGCAGTTTGGTATGCTTGTTATGTGCATTAGAAAAAAAAGAAAAACACAACTCTGACCATTAAAATTAAAAATGTTATTCAAGTACCACCTAACATTATCACAAGAACTACCAGACAGACAGTATAGATAGATATCACTTGGGAAAATGCTGGTCTATGGGCACCAACTAGCTTATCTGATACATTTAGCTAACAGGACAGGGTTGAACAGGTAACTAGAATGGTGGTATTCCAGAAATGGCGTATTTGTCTTCATTTTTTTTTTTTTTTTGCCTTAGGACTTGGTAACTTTCCTAGCTCAGGAGGGCAGGGCTGTGGTAAGCTGTGGAAAGAATTATTCCGGGGCATCTGAAGCTGGGCAGTTCACTGAATGTTGTATTATGCAGATAGCCAGGGACCTCCCTTCACTGAAGGGTTGGTGCAGGCTTCTAGGAAGGGTAGCTGATTTCCTGAAAGTGTATTTACTGCTAGCTGGCCTCCTGGGAGTTGCCTGGGAGAATCATTAACTATTGTTAAATAAATAAGTCCCTCTTGCTGCACAGAGTTGTACTCCTGCCAAGCCATTCCACTGCCAGTGTCCGCAGCTGTTCGGGGGAACAGTTGTCTGTCTCTTCGAGGGGCTTCCCCGCCCTCCCTCCCCTAAAGTGAATGTTCTATACTCACAGTAGCCTCTTTTAAGTCAACAATTCCCGACAAACTAATGACATTACATCCTGCTCTTGTTTTTATGGTGCAACAAGAAGCTGAAAGTACAACATACACAGACACACCCCACACAATTAACAGGGCTCCTTGTCTGGGAACCCTTGGGCCTAAAATTCTGAATAAAAGAAATCACAATTTTTAACTTATATGATAAAGCAAAATCAATTTTTATATTACATTCTACATCAGTAGCAAGTAGGGACTGAACGAAGTTTTCAGCAACAAGTAAGGACTGAATGAAAATTTCAACCATCATTAACGATATTTTCACTTTAAAAAGTATTTGCTTGGTGTCTAATGCCCTTGGTAGCCATCTTCTAAATATTTATATTTCTGGGTTCTATCTTCAAGAAGTTCATGATGTAACACTGGAAAGTAGAGAAATCCACACTCAGGGCTATCTGGACTAAAAGGATAGTAGGGAAGACAGGGGAAAGAATCTTAACACTAAAGGATGATTAAAGGGCAGCAGCAATAGCAGCAGTGAACGGGTGCCGTTGTTGATTCCAGGAAATCAATGGTTCGGTTATTGATTCTAAGAGTTCTTGCCCCCCTTTCCTCTCCTGCTTATTGATCTGGCCTTCCTGATACAGACACGATATATGAAATAGACAAATTAAAGGAGATGGAAGAAAATGCAGGAACAATCCCAATTTCTGCTCCTTATCGATGTCTTGGCAATTTAATTCTCAACTGTGCAAAAACTAACCTTAGCGGATGGGCGAGTGCTGACAAACGGGCCATTTTCCCCCCTCCCCGCAGTTTCGTGAACCAAGTGATTCTCTAAGCAAGACTAGTTCATCTGGAGGCTCAGAAGCTGATCAAGTCGTTTATATTCGGAAAGGACCATTCTCGTCATTCGTTTAGCTGAGCTGGAAAGCGAAGCCACAAAGTTGGCGGCTCCGAGCCTGCTTAATTAACGACTTGGAGGTATGAGTGGGCCCGGGAAGACACGGACCTAGGCGGTTGGTTTTCTTGGGCACTTCCCGGACTTCAAAAGCCTTCAGCCCTCAATGTGTTTTTTCTCTCAAACTGGAAGAGGGGACCAAAGTTATCGTTATACTGATCATTAAATTTTCCTGTAAAGACTTGGAAGCAGGCTTCTCTGCAAGAACCACAGAAATGGTGGTGTGGCCCCGACAGCTGTCGGCTCTAGCATCCCAGGAGCCAGTGCCGTCCATCTGGGCGCCCCAGGCGCGGAAGGGCGCAAGGGCGTGAGAAAGGCTCTTTTGTATTCAGAGCAACCGTCGCCTGACCCGCAGCCTCGCACA
>SJXQ01002520.1:0-21526 GCA_006408695.1 Aepyceros melampus
GTACGGCTGGATTTCTTCTCTCTGGAGTGCAATGAAGTGTCCAGAAACGAGTTAGGAGACGACTATGGTTTTGGAGTAATTTGAGCTGATCCCTAGTAATCTTTGAACTGTGCCCTCTACCACCTACCTCCCTATCTTTTAGAGAGAGACATGCCAGAGTTTGATTCAGTTCTTGCCCGAGTGTTCTGTCCTAAATGGACGGGGATCAGCTAGTGCATTTGATCTGGTTGGGGCTTGCAGCTTCTACCCATTTCTTCCCTGACATGAAATCATGGCCATTCAAGGTCTGTGAATTTCTTAGACATTCTTCCACTGGATTTGAGCTGACCTCCCTAACTTGCATGAGAACATTTCCTTGTGTTTTGTGTTCATAGAATGCCACATCTGGGTCTGGATGGAATTTGCTATCATTTTCAAAATTGTATTTAAAAGTGAAATTAGCATTGCATCTCCATATTTTTCTCCCTTACACTGAACTTCTTGACTATGGAAATGACTGCTTATAGCCACTGAAAGGTACCATGCAAGGATATTCACAACAGCTTCATTTATGATGGCCACAAAATGTAAATATCCCAAATTATCTATCAGCAATAGAGTGGGTAAATAAGTTGTGGCACAGTCACATAACGGAGTATTATACAACAATGGAAGAAGAGTGAACCTCTGGTTTCTTGCAAAACCACAGAAGATTCTGAAGGATATAGTGTTGGATGAAAGCATCCAGATAAGAGAGAAATTACCTGGGAGAATCTACTGGGAGGAAGAATGAGGAAACCATACTAAGGAAGGAGCTGGTGATTTTCTATATTTTGATCTCCATCTGGTTCCTAGAGGGTAAACATATATAAAGCTTCATTGAGCTGTAGCTAAGATTTGTATATTTTACTACCTGGACTTTAAGAAATGCATCAATCAATCAAATTTTGCTGTTTATTTAGATGGGGAATTCACTAAAACAAAAACCTTGTTTGAGGACAGCATGCTTGAACTGGCACGTGTAGCGGGGATCTAGAGTACAGGTTAGTAACGGCAACAGTGACAATAACCCATGGGTTTTCATGCGTTTCATGTTCACTGCAGCACTATTTACAATACTTAGGGCATGGAAGCAACTCAGATGTCCATCGACAGATGAATGGAGAGAGAAGCTGTGGTACATATGTACAATGGAATACTACTCAGTCCAAAAAAGGACTTCATCTGAGTCAGCTCTAAGGAGGTGGATGACCCCAGAGCCTATCATACAGAGTGAAGTAAGTCAGAAAGAGAAAAACCAACATCATATATGAATACACATGCATGGGATCTAGAAAGATGGCACTGATGAACCTATTTCCACAGCAGCAGTGGAGATGTAGACATGGAGAACAGACTTATGGACACAGGCGGAGGGGAGGAAGCAGAGGGTGGGATGTGTGGAGAGACTAACACAGAAATGTACATTACCATATGTAAAATTGATAGCTAGTGGGAATTTGCAGTATGACTCAGGGAACTCAAACCAGGACTCTGTTAACACCTAGAGGGGTGGGATGGGGCTGGAGGTGGGAGGCAGAGGGAGGGGACATACGTGTACCTATGACTGATTCATGTTGCTGTTTGGCAGAAACCAATGCAATATTGTAAACCCTAACCCTAACCCTAATTCAATTAAAAATAAATAGATTAAAAAAAAACAACATGTGTTTTAGTAGTCTTTACAGTATGAGAGTAATGGTCAACACCAGGTAAATATTATTCATTTATAGGCATATTATACACACATACATATATAGCTTCAGGAAAGCTAAAGGGCTTGTGACAGGCTCAGTAATGGTTCCCCCAAAGTTATCTACTCCCTAATCTCTGGAACCTGTGTTACTTTTTCTAGCAAATCACATTTAGATGTGATTAAGGGTCATGAGTGAGGGGATCACCCTGGATTATCTAAGTGGGCCCAAGGTAATCACAAGAGTCTATGAGAAGAATGCAGAGGGAGATCTGACTACAAGAGAGGAGAAAACAATGTGATCAGCAGAGCAGAGACGGGGATGGCTGATGCGCCAGGAGTCCAGGAATACCAGTAGCCTCTGGAAGTAGAAGAGGCAAGGAACAGACTCAACCCTGGAGGCCCCAGACAACTGTATCAGTTGACACCTTGCTTTACCCTTATTAACTCTCTTTTTTTTTTCACTTCTCCCTTTAGAACTATAAACAAATAAACTTGTGTTGTTTTTAAGCCACCAAAAAGTTTATGGTAATCTGTTATGGCTGCAATAGGAAATTAATATGGGCTTCACGATCACAGTGCTGTATCACTACTTGCCCTTCAACCCCCTAATGTCAAATTCTAACTCTTTCCACCACTTCTATCACACCAGGCACTTGACACAGAGCAAGCCAAAATTCAAAGGCCCAGAATTATAGCAACCGGGCATAGGTGGGTCTGTAAGGGAGGCACAGTGGACTCCTCCCAAGATATCCTCAGGGTCCCTTTGGGTATAACCAGGACTTCCCAGGTAAGAGTTGGTAAAACATTCTTTCTACTAAAACCCAGCTCTCAAACAGCGAAAGAAACCACCAAAAGAGCTGCCAGAATACTTTGAGAGTCATTCCTAGATGGGCCTGGAAGCCTCCTGGGCAGGAAAGCCACATATTTTTAGTGAGTTATGTCTATGGCATACAACTCCAACCCCAGAGTAAATTTTCCAACTGTGGCTTGAGCTATCTGGTTTGGCCACCTATGAAGATTCAATTTTCCGGTGGATTGTTGAGTCTCCCAGCCACTTAGTGGTAACTGGAATATTTTATTCATTCATTCACTCACTCATTCAGTACTTACTGAGCTGTTACTCTGTGTCAGGTAAATAGGAAGTAGAGGAGCACTGGAAAAACTGAGTTCCTGCTCTCAGAAACTGCTTGTAGTCTACTGAGAGTTTTCCAGAGATTTGTGGCTGAAGGGGTGAAAAAAAAAAGGATCATCGATTTGGGAGGCATTGCTCCTCCCAAGTACACATTTCTCACTAATACTGGATAAAACTGCAAGGTCAGCGTATTGATGGTAACAGCTTAGTCTTGTGCTCTTTTGGCGGTTTAGTCACTAAGTTGGGCCTAACTCTTGCGACCCCATGGATTGTAGCCCATTAGGTTCCTCTGTCCATGGGATTTTCCAGGCAAGAATACTGGAGTGGGTTGCCATGTCCTTCTCCAGGGGATCTTCCTGACCCAGGGTTTGAACCTGGGTCTCCTGCACTGCAGGCAGACTCTTTACTGACTGAGCTACCAGAGGAGCCCAACTCAATCATGTGTAATGAAGAGGGAGGGAGGGCAGGAGGGCAGGAGAGAGGGAGGGCAGGAAGAATAAAGGGAAGATGTGGGGGGTAAGCTTTTCACTGGGGGACCACCACCGCTAACACTACTGTCACACTCATCTATTTTCACACTGTTCTACCAATCTGTGCTCTCCTTGAGACTGGGGGTCACATTTTACTCAATTGTGTAACCACCACAGCCAGCACAAAATAACAATTAATAAAAATAATTTTGGATCAATGAACAACTCATAGAACACTTTGAGACCATTTCGAAACTGAGCAGCCACTCAATTTGCTTGGCCTTCTTAGGCCCTCTTGGTCCAGGTCAGCACCTCCACCTCCCACTTTACCAAGTGAGGCATCACCCTGGGATTAGATAATTAGTGAATATTCATTCTTCAGATCAGCAGATAAGTGTGTCCTGTGGTCAAAGCAGGTAGGGTGTAAAATTTAAATAACAATGACTGAGGGTAAGCTCACCCCAGGTAAGTGCAGCATCACTTGGCCATTTTAAATTACCAGCATAAATATTTATGGAGGAGAGGATCAGATTAAAAAACAACAACAAAAATAAAACAAAACTAGAAGATAGTGACAAAATCTGTTTCTTGCTAGTTTCAGAAAAGACAAGCAATCCCAGATTTCTAAGTCCCTGCATCATTTAAAAGAATTAATCATTTCACACCAGACGGAGACCAATAGTGAAGTTCGTTGAGGGAAGTTTGGAAACCTGAGGAAAACAAGGTTTTCCAGCTGCCACTGTGCTTCCGAGCTTCTCAGAGGAGCGCTCGGTCCAATGATCTGTTTCTCATCTACTCGTGTGTGATTTTGCAGGCTCTTCACTGTGAACTGGGGACTGACTGGGAGGTGCGACTTTCCCATGTTTCTCCTCTCAAGAGAAATTGGAAATATGTCCTTTCTCTAAGCTGCCTGAAACATTTTCTAGACAGAAGATTAACTGTATCGCTGCTGCACTGGATGTTCCATGGATGAGCAGCACACTCCTCTTGCCTGCCTGAGTTCTTCCGTTATCCATCAGTGAAGGATTCCAGTGGGGCCAGGGCTAAGGGATGGGACTGGCAGGCTGGCATCTGCCTTAGTTGGCTCTCAAAAGCTCTATTCCTTACCAGTATCCTCCTAGAGCCAAGGAGTGAGGGCCAGGCCCTGAAGCAACCCAAGTAATGTAAATAGGTGTTTGGCCTTCAGGTAGTGTGGGAATCATTTCTGCAGGTTTGCATTTTCCATCATTAAAAACTTCATAAGAATATCAGCCAACATGTAAAACAAAGCCACAACTGTTTCTCTAGCCCAAAGACAAGAATGGTCACCTGCATATGCCTGAAAGAGGAGCCAGGATTGCCCTGAGCAAGCATGGAGAAGCATAATATTTTCTTTGCAGTCACCACACTGGCTCCAACAGCTTCCCTTCATCCCCATGGCTTTCAACCTCCATCAGAATCAAAGCCAGTCATGACAGTCGACTTCGGCTGATCCTTCTACTCTGAACACACTTCCTCTGGTACCCATAGATTCCGTCCCTCACTCTTCAGGTCTCTGCTCAAATTCCCCTTTATCTGCAGCCTCTCTGGTTATCCTAACATAGCAGCCCTCTCATTTTCTGGTTCTCTTATCCAGCTTCCTTTTCTTTCACAGCACTTAGCATCACCTGACATATATTTATTTACTGTCTGTTTTCTCCTCCTAGAATATAATCTCCTGGAATGTAGGGGCTTAGGTTTCTCGAGGTCACTCTTGCATATATTCTAGCAGGTAGAACAGTCCTTGATGTATAGCTGATGTTCAATATATTTTGTGAATGAATGAACATGTGGCCCTGCCAGACCAAGTTTCCTCCTTTAACAAGGAACTTGTGTTGAGTGTCAGGATGTCCTACACACACTAATATCAAAAAGATGGAAATGCTGTTATACAGAGTAAAGTCAGAAAAATATTGTATATTAACACATATATATGAAATCTAGAAAAATTATACTGACGATCCTATCTGCAGGGCAGGAATAGAGACACAGACATAGAGGCTGAACTTGTGAACACAGTGAGGAAAGGAGAGGGTGGGGCAAATAGAAAGGGTAGCGTTGACATATACACACTTCCATGTGTAAAACAGAGTTAGCAGGAAGCTGCTATATAACAAAGGGAGCTCAGCCTGGTGCTCTGTGATGACCTAGAGGGGTAGGGTGGGAGGGATACTCAGGAGGGAGGGGATATATGTATACTTATAGCTGATTCATGTTGTTATATGGCAGAAACCAACACAACATTATAAAGCAATTATCCTCCAAATAAAACTAAAAAATAAAAAAGATGGAAATGGGCCTGAAATGCACTTAGCTTCTTAATAAGCCATTTTAAACCTAGCATCCACAAACTTAACTCTTGTTAATTTTTCACACAATCATTCCTTGACATTTAAAGGTTGGCTGGAATATGCCAGAGTAGGCTTGGTGCCAGTATGGGAACAGTGATAAACAGGACAGACGCCCTCCCTGCCTTCAGGGGGCTGAGAGCCTGACAGGAAAGATGGGAACAGAAACAAGCAGCAGCAAGTAGCCCTCCTGAGAGTTACATGGGGAAACACAGGGCATTGCGGGAAGAGAGTGCCTGAGGCCTAACCTTCGCTGACGCCTAGCCTCTTTTAAGAAATTATAAAGCAACCATCTTTTCTAAGAACTAACAAGCAATCAAGCAATTTTCTGGGAATACAGCATATGTAGAGTAGTAGTAGGGTTAGTCGCTCAGTCGTGTCCGACTCCTTGTGACCCTTTGGGCTGCAGCCCGCCAGGCTCCTCTGTCCATGGGATTTTCTAGGCAAGAAACTGGAGTGGGTTGCCAATACTTTCTCCAGGGGATCTTCCCAACCCAAGTCTCCTGCATTGTAGGCAGATTCTTTACAGTCTGAGCCACCAGGGAAGCAAGTATACATAATTCCCGATTCAAATAAAACCAGAATGCTTTATGATAACCCTTGAGAAGTGTGTCAGGATTAATAGCAGGTCAGTTTGAGGAAAGAAAGACAAAAATGTTATTTCTTGCGCTACTATCATGTACTAAACACGAACGTGAGTACATGCTTATCTCCCTTTCTCTCTTCTCTTCTTTCTCTTAACCTCATTCTCCATGTGTGTCCACACTTACATGTACATTTACAGGCTCATTTGTTCAAAGCTACAAGAGCCGGCGAGTGGCCACCCTGAGAGTCAAAGCTGTCATTAATGGCTCTCCAGGGCAGGTCTTTCTGAAGTCCTCCCATTCCTTTCCCCAGCCAAGCTGGGACTGGGAGAAGGTCGCAAGAGTATTCATGTAGGAATAACCATTCTCTCTGGTCCTGGCTGGGAAGTAGGGCTGAATATCAGACTATCCCAAGACACTTTGTGGTGTTTCTTCTGGTGGTGACTAGGGGAGGAGAATGAGAAATCACAATTGACTCTTGGAGACTCCATCACTGGCTTTCTGGGTGACCTGGGCAAATCATTTAATGTCACACACTTCCCTTTCTTCACTGGTAAGATGAGGCAAAAATAATACTCAGCAATCCCACACAGGGACAAAGATTCATATAAAAGTCAAGCTCCTAAAATAAAGCAACACAGCCATGAACACAGGATTTTTTATTACTACAGGCAGAAGTTCATGGAGGGAAATGAAAAAGGGGAGGGCCTTCAAATTTTCTGTGACAGGATTCAGCTCCCCTCTATCGTCACTGCCAGGCAAAATCTTGTACTTCATCCACTTTCCCCCAAAAGTGAATAATCAGATGGCTCTACCTGCAATGCCTCTTTCATGCCATCTTTGCATTTGCCATGTAAAGAGTTCACCATGGGAAAATGGAAACTAATAAAATAACAGTGACAATAATAATAAACCCTATATTTTATAAAGCACTATGCAGGTTACAAGTACTGTCATAAACATTGCTCCTTTAAACCTCACACACTACTACTCAGTAATGGATAATTGGCATCCCCATTTTACAGATAAAAACCGAGGCTTAGAGAACTAGTGCCAGAGATAAGACTCAAAACCAGTTATTCTGACTCTTCATTCAATGAACTTTTTATATAATGGACTAGTCAATGATGACAAGCCACCATCACTTGTTAAACATATTAACCCCCAAATAGTCCAAGTTGTGAAATGGTCACTTTGAGAACAAAATCTTTCCTTCACAGTGCTATTACTCGGTTGGTTTTTCACTTCCAAAGATTACATGAATTCTTTTATTTTCATAAAACTTCAGAATGCAAATGCCAGCACATTCACTTGAGCTTCCCTCCTTGTCAGTTGGGCCTGGAATTGAAAGTCATGTTCTCAGTACTATTTTCCAGAAATGAAGTTAACAGAATCTCACTGTCAGAGCCTTGGCTCTCTTTTCATTACTTTTGGATGAAAGAAAAACATTTGAATGGGGGTAATGGAAGGGGCTGGCATAAGCTTGGGAACTGAAATTCAGGAAACGACTGACTAGCCATTTATAGATACCTGCAGTCAGTACATTCAAAAATCACACTGAGGATCTCTATGGATTATAGATCCAGAAATTAACCCCTGAACCCACTTTCTCCATGGGTACTCCACTGGAGTCCCTTCTAAACAGATCATCCCACATTATTAGAATAACATATGTGCAGTTGCAACAATTTTGGTATTCACATGGCACATCTACTTTTATCTGTAAGGGAGGATTTTTAGGAGGTTGTGGGAAGCAATCAGAAGTAACTTTACTCTGTTTAGCCTTAAAAAGTATCATCTTTGCAGGCATATGATTTCTTTTAGAACCCCAAGCACATCAGCTCTCCACAAGCCATCACCCTGCTACTCAGAGCTCCCAAAGCCAATACTTTAAATGTGCAATGACTAATATAATCTATGACGGCCTGAGACTCCCCCAAACTGTCTACTCTGGAATTATCAAAGAATCATCCAACTACCGTTATTCCTGTAGGAAGGTTTATTGTGTCCCATCCTTTGCAGTGTCCGTCCACTGGTAATGAGCATGTTCACTTTCTACTTTTCCCTTGGAAGCTAGCTTCCTGGGTGTGCAACTTGTATAAGTAACACTGGGCCCCACACTAGAAGGCCCCTGCCTTTTGTTTAATACTCTGCTGTGACTGTCTTAAAATCATTAACAAGTTTTGAACAAAAGACTCTGTTTTCATTTGCACTGGGCCCTGAATATCATGAAGCTGGTCCTGATCCCAAGAAAGTAAGCTCCAAAGTAAGCTAACATTCTTGTCTGTGTTGTTCATAGATAGCGTCTAGAACGGTGCTTGGCACAGTTCTGAATAAACATTTGTTGAATGAATGAATGAGTGAATGAATGAACACCAAGATATTCAATTAATGAGCATCTCCCAGGCCAAGCCAGGGAACAGAAATACTCTTTAATACTTTTGTACCCTGAGTTCTGAGTCCAAACATTCCAAAATTAGGTTATAGGCCTAAATAATTGTTTAAGGAAGGAGAGCTGGCAGGAGAGGGACAAAGAGGAGGCCCAAAGAGAGATACAGCCAAGCCTACTAAGAGATACTGCCCAAAGACACAGAGAAGAGGCCTGGTGTGCTCCTGGGCCAGGGAGCAGGGGAACAGGCAAGCCCCACCTCCCAAGTCACTAGGGGGAATTTTCCTTAATGTAAACCAGACTGCAGGCAGAGTTGTTTGACTTACAACCTCAGGCCTACTCCAAGTCTCTAGGGTCTTGTAGGAGGAGAGCAACCCATTTGAGACCCAGACACGCCCCAGGCCTGTCAATGGATTTCCTCAGCTGCTAATCCTAGTCTTTGAGCTCCAGCAGTTTTGGGGTTGTGGATCAGAAGCCACCCTCATGAATTGTGCAGGCCCTATTAGTGAAGATCAAGAGAAAGGAGAAATGCTAGGACCTGAGAAGCCCATTTCACCCAGAGCTGCCAGCCAATGGGTAGGCAATTGTTAGTATTGTCCACACAGAGAACATAGGACTGCACTTGCTCAGTAGAGAGTTTTATGTGGGTGATGCCATTTTTCATAGACTTAATTGATTAAATTCAGTCTTTGTGGGTTCAACCATCATGTCAATACAACTTCATTAATTTTCTGACAACATCAAACTAACAGGTCTTTCTCTACGAAGCCTTTCATGATTAATCCTAGAGGAAGGGGAATGTTAAGAAACAATCCATTTAGACAATGGGTTGTTCTCTTGAGCCTCTATTTATTACCCTCATTATTTATTTAAAAAATAAGTTATGGGCAGAAAATCAAGTTATCTTATGTCTTTGGGTAAAGTGAAAAACTTGGGTCATAAGGAAAGACAAATAAGAAAAGCGTAGCCAGCAAATAGTAGTTCTCTGGATCACTTGGAGAAAAAGCACAAAATGAGAAAGAGGAGGAAAAAACTCTGCACAATGTCCAAATTTCAGGCCCTGCCAAAGTTTGCAAAATATCATTTCATTTAGAAATGCTATGATTTAATAGCAAAGGAGGACGTTTTGTTGGAATGCCTAGCGTAACAAACACTTTTCTCTCCACTTAACAGCACTCCCCTGGCTTCATCTTGTGGAGAAAATAATAATTTGGATGTTTTGAATTATAGCAGTAATACTAAAGGCACTCCAGGCCCACCCAAATTCCCAGTGTTGAACGTGGTGTCAGGGCTCGGTAAGAATTCAGTGAGATTACAGCAGGCGACTGTTGCCTTTAGGATATGGCTCTGGGTTCACTGCAGTTGAGAACGAGTCATTTCTGTAGGACTGCACCCCTGCTGGGAGTCCTTTTGCCAGGGCAAGGCCAAGACAGGGCTCCCTCAGCTGAGAAGTCCCAGGGCTTTGGACCATGAGCCAGACCCAGAGGGAAGAACGTGAGTCTGAGCATCTGGAGGCCTCGGATCTGCTCCTCACTCTGCCACTAATGAGCCCAGTGACCTTGGGTACACTCCCTTCCTCTCTGGGCCTCCTTCCTTCATCAGTACAATCTTTGACTTCAAGAATTACAAAGACCCTTAGAGATCATTCTGGTTTATAGTCCCCAAACTGTGTTCATTCACATTCTTCCTGTCTGATTTGTGCCTTTTCCATGTACCCCTTTTATTGCCACTCACTTTCATATATCTAATTTTAAATGAAAGCAGTGTCAGTTACAACATACCAAAAGTAACTGTCAACTGTAACTCAGGCTTTGTTCTGAATGCTTTACATATAATATTTCATATTATTGTTACAACTCTATGATTTAGTACCTATTACCACTTTGTTTCCCTCATTTTGAAGATGAGACAACTGAGACAGAGAGAAACTTGAGACTTGTACTCTCCTTGTTAAAGGCTATGTGAGTGTGCCAACCAGCACGAATCTGAGACTTTCTCCTTGGCATGCTCAGAAGTATTAAAACAGAACTTCAAAAGGAATGAAATTTTCAGTATTCAGCCTTATCTGATGCTGTGAGTTTGTGCCACACACTTAAAATCACCCTGTATGTCTTAAGCAATAGATATCCCATAGTTCTGATAATCACTCAGTCATGTCTGACTCTTTGTGACCCCATGGACTGTAGCCCACCAGGCTCCTCTCCCTGTCTATGGAATTTTCTAGGCAAGAATATTGGAGTGGGTAGCCATTCCCCTCTTCAGGGAATCTTCCTGACCATGGGATTGTGCCCAGGTCTCCCGTATTGCAGGTGGATTCTTTACTGTCTGAGCCATCAGGGACATGGCTCAGCAACGGAACAACAGCAACTGTGGTTGAGAAAGATCCAGTCACAGAATAATTTGAGAAGTGAAGGTCCACCCCACAGCCACACTTTAGTGGGACTCTGTGGTATTGGTCCCATTACTTCCTCCACTGGTACTGTCCTTTGTCCTCTTGTCTCCTGAATAATTCCTACTGGTACTTCAAGGAGCACCTCCTTGACCACCTCTTAAGGCCCCTGAGGTCAGGAGGTCAGCCCCTCCTTAGGCCTCCATTGTATCCCTACACACATCTCAGTTACTAGGGAGCGATTACCTTACTTTTGATAACCTCTACCTTTTGACCCAACTGGTTCTTTGACATAGAGAGCAAAGCTTGCTCTAAGCAAGCCCATAAATCTATAATAATTCCAACCTTAACATGAAATGAGTTGAAAAACGATTCTGCAAGAATGCGTTACCTGAGAATAAAATGTTGAACACAAATCTACATTCTGAAAGTGCTTTAAGGAAATCGTCTCATCAAGGATTAGACTGGATGAGGCTTCTTGAAACAAAATCCAGTGAACTTGGATAAGACCTGCTCTCTTTTCCTGGTTACTCTCCTTCAAATAAGCACAGGTGCTTTTTGCTGCCACAGTTAGGGTCATCAGTTTCAAAACCCCTAGGTTTCAATAGGTACTAATGCCTCTGAAAGCACTTGAAGGTTCAGGGACAAACAGCTTGGCCCCACTGCTACTCTTCCTTGGCTACTGAATCGGTTTCCATCTCCTCCCCCCTCCCTCCTCCTCATGAGCTCTTGCTCTCTCACTTCAACCAGAGTTCCCTGAATTCCCTTAGACCTTGACCATCATTAACTATTGAAAGGTATGTCCTTTGCAACCACTGGTTAACCCCAAACACAAGTTTTGGTTGTTTCCAATGGGGTAGTATTCAGGGTGGGGTTTCCTAGGTGGCTCAGTGCTAAAGAACCCACCCCCCTTGGAGAAGGAAATGGCAATGTACTACGGCATTTTTGCCTGGGAAATTCCATGGACAGAGGAACCTGGCAGCCAACAGTCCATAGGCTTTTAAAAGAGTCAGACATGACTACTTAACAACTAAACATCAACAATATTTAGGGTGAAAGGGTCAGGAAAGCAGAGCTCACAAGTTAAGTCACCATAGGTCTAGGATCACTTGTAATTTGTTTACATATCTTTCTTCCTGACTAGCTTAGAAGCTCTTTGAAAGCAAGGACTCTTGTCATATTATTTTGTGTATTCCAAAGTGCCTCAAACATTATAGGCAACAGATTGACTGAGTTATTGAATTCATGAATTACACACTTAGTTCATGCAGGTAAAAATTTTACCAACAATGGAACCCATGACCAAGTAGCCTCTAACTAAATACTATAGAACAGAGGGGGAGTGGGAAGGGAGGGAGAGGGAGAGAGAGAGAAGTTTAATGAGGTTTCCTCAATTCATTTTGGATTAGTCTAGACCTTAGAATACCCCTCTAATGGCAGAAAGCAAAGAGGAACTAGAGAGTAAAAGAGGGGAATGAATAAGCTGGCTTAAAACTTAACATTCAGAAAATGAAGATCATGGCATCCAGTCCCATCACTTCATGGCAAATAGATGAAGAAACAATGGAAACAGTGACAGACTTTATTTTCTTGGGCTCCAAAATCACTGCAGCAGGTGACTACAGCCCTGAAATTAAAAGACACTTGCTCCTTGCAAGAAAAGCTATGACAAACCCAGACAGTGTATTAAAAAGCAGAGACATCACTTTGCCAACAAAGGTCCATACAGTCAAAGCGCTGGTTTTTCCAGTAGCCACGTGCGGATGTGAGAGTTGCACCATAAAGAAGGTTGAGCACAGAAAAATTGATGCTTTTGAACTGCAGTGTTGGAGAACACACTTGAGAGTCCCTTGGGCAGTAAGGAGATCAAATCAATGAACCCTAAAGGAAATCAACCCTGAATATTCATGAGAAGGACTGATGCTGAAGCTGAAACCCCAATACTTTGGCCAACTGATGCAAAGAGCCGACTCATTGGAAAAGACTCTGATGCTGGGAAAGATTGAGAGCAGGAGGAGAAGGGAGTGACAGAGGATGAGATAGTTGGATGGCATCATCGACACAATGAATGTGAGTTTGAGCAGACTCCAGGAGATAGTGAAGGAAAGGAAGCCTGGCGTGCTGCAGTCCATGGGGTCGCAGAGAGTCAGACATGATTTAGCGACTAAACAACAACAGGCCCTTTAGAAAGTCTTTCTTTACATTGAATTGGAATCTTTCTCCCTGTGATTTTCACTAGCCATCCTGTGAATGTCACTCAGTTGTGTCTGACTCTTTGCGAATTCCATGGACTGTATAGGACATGTATATTCTCCAGGTCAGAATACTGGAGTGGGTAGCCTTTCCATTCTCCAGGGAGCTTCCCAATCCAAACACAGATCTCCCACATTTCAGGCAGATTCTTTACCAGCTGAGCCACAGGGAAGCCCACAATACTGGAGTAGCCATTCCTGCTGCTGCTGCCAAGTCGCTTCAGTCATGTCCGACTCTGTGCAACCCCATAGACAGGGGTCAAACTGTCTCTGGGATTCTCCAGGCAAGAACACTGGAGTGGGTTGCTATTTCCTCCTCCAATGCATGAAAGTGAAAAGCGAAAGTGAAGTTGCTCAGTCGTGCCTGGTTCTTAGCGACCCCATGGACTGCAGCCTACCAGGCTCCTCCGTCCATGGGATTTTCCAGGCAAGAGTACTAGAGTGGGGTGCCATTGCCTTCTCCGAGCCATTGCTAGTCCCATCCATTAAGTACATAGCACAAGTTGAGATCTCTTCAACAGAAGAGCTTCTGTATGTTAGGAGATAGTGCTCATTTTTAGCCCTTGTATCATTCATGCCTTCAAATCTTAGAATTCTCAGATTTCTTGCCATCCTTGCAGAAGTCAGGCTAATCCAGGTTCTAGACATAGACTACCTGGTTTCCAATCCAGCTTACTTTCGGTATGCTTTCTGAGTCTCAGTGTCCTCATCTGTAGAATGGAAATGACTATTGTAATGGTACCTGATGTGTTTATTGTGGGAACCAAACCAGATAACACACACAACATGCATAAAGTAGTGATAAGCATTTAGCAAGCACCCAAAATGCTAGCTGTTAATATTCCTTGGCAGCAGACCAGAAGAACCAGCCCCAGGAGAGCCCACAGCTCCCTCAGAATAGAGTCATTTCTGTTAATAAAGCCTCACAGGGTTCAGTTCAGAGCTGCCACATCTCTTGATAGCTCATCTTGGACTTGTGGTCAATCAAAATCCCAGGATCATTTTCTTTTTTACTTAAACTGCTGTCAAACCTGCTCTCCCACATCTTACACTTTAAAAACCATTTTTTTTCTGAAACTAAAAGCAGGACCATATATTTACCCTTATTAAATTTTCTTCAAATCAATTTGGCTTATCATTCTAACATGCCAAGATAAATTTAAGTCTTGGTTCTGTCATTTGACCTATTAGTCACCCTTCCCAGCACTGTGTCATCTCCAGATGTCATAATTATCTATTTTTCTCTTCACCAAGTTCACGGTTAAAATTCTGAACAATCTCAAGGTGAAGGACAGAGCCCTGTGGTACTGTTGACATCCTTTGGGCAGCAGACCAACATTCTCATTTTATGGATGAGAAAACTAGGATTCAGAAGTTCATCATCATACAATATAGCCTATTGACTGTTTTCCGAAGTGTGTGCCTTTGAACAATTCCCTGAGATTTTCTGTAACAATGGGCTTCCATGGCCAAGTAAATGTAAAACCATGCACCTGTTTCCTCTTGGAGATCTGTAGTGTTCAACAGCACACTACAGAGTTTATGTAATTCAACAGGCAGGAATCCCATTAAGCTTGTTTAGCCCAGAATTTCCAAAATGAATTTGACCACAAAAGCCTATTTTCATGTAATAACTCTGAACACCCCCAAAGAACCAGTGCCCCAGAGTCAGGTATGAGAAGATGTACACAGAACATGGGATCAGAGTCTCTCACCTGTCAGGAGTGTTGTGTCCTGAGATCCCTGAGTTCAGTTTTGTGAACTCCAAATGAAAAACAAGAGGGGAAAGAGTTTTGGAAAAGAAGAGATTACAAAACGGAAATGTAGGAAGAATCAAGATCAGGGAAGCCCTCCAGGCTAGCAGGAATATTTATTTTATTCACTACTTATTTTCAGCACTTTGAATAGTGTGTAGCTAATAGTTGGTGCTCAAGTAATATGAAATTATCATTGAGTTCGAGCCTGGGGGCCTAAATGAATTATGGCCTCCCAAAGGGCATGAATGACCTCCATGCCTCCAAAGCTTCGGTTAAAGAGGAGTCCAGAGCCAGATGTTCCTAGAAGACCCCTACTCCCTGCCTCCTGGTCTTACCTCTCACAGCCTTCCATCACACTCTGCCTTGAGACCATCAATACTAGTTTAATTATGCTTTTATCTTGTCAGTCTTCCCAAGTAACCGGGGATTCCCAGGGAGCTCTAACACCAGGTTTTCAAAAAAGCTCCCCTGATTTTAAGTTGCAGTTTCTCCATCTGGCACCCGCTCCCTTCCCCTGCTTTATTTTTCTTCCATAGTATTTACCACCATCTGACATAACATATATTTTGTGTTTGTTTGTTTATTGTCTGTATCCCTCTACTAGAGAATAAGCTTTATGCTGGCAGGAGGATTTATTTTATTCATTGCTTTATTTTCAGCACTTCGAATAGCGTGTAGATGATAGCTGGTGCTCAGGCAATATGAAAGTATCATTTGGTTCAAGCCAGGAGGCCTAAATGAATTATAGCCTCTCAAAAGGCATGGATCACATCTTGAGTTTGCTTTGACTTATATGTGATGTGATACCATCTGCTGAGTGGGTCTTTATTACACTAGAAATGAATATTATTACTCAGATAGATATCAGTATACAAGGAGAGGCTATTAGACTCAGAAACCACATTCCCCCTCCTTTGGTGACCTCATCCTCCAGGCCCTGCATAGGCATGACTCATAAATCCACAATATCACCCTGACTCTCCTCCATGCCACAGGCCACCTTTCCTGTGGCTTGCTGGACATTTCCACCATGCTAGGCAGCTCAAACTCTGCAGACCCAGAGCCAGAAATAGTATCTCCTTCCTGCAAAAAATGAATAAAGAAATAAAAACAAAAACCAGCCTTCACCAACTCTATTAACTTGGCATCAACTTATGTCAGTATCACAATAATAATAATGAAAATTAATAAAATCCATCATTTTTTCCTGACTTTTCCTTCTTCCTTAACAGTCTCTATATCTGAAATGTTCCTGCCAGCTCTTCCTTCTGTCCCATTCCCATCCTAGTATTGGGTTCTATTATTTTTGGCCTAGCGATTGAAATATTCCCTTCCCAAACTCTCTGACCTCTCATTTCCTATGTCTTTCATGACTATTAGTGGGTTATGAAACCATATAGTATATCATGACCAGAATTTTAAGAATAGAATAGGAAAAGATCGATTGTACTGTACATAACATAAAAATTGCAAAAGTTTTGTTAAATGTGTATTTGTGTGCCCTGAACCATTATGTAAATAAATTTCTTATAATAGTTTGAAAGTCATTGCTCTAATCTAATGTATTCCAAAGCGATTTAATTATGTCTCCCTCTATCTAAAGTTTTCAGTGACTGCATAGTACCCTCCAAATTCAGTCCAAATCTACCCACCATTCAGTGGTGTTTCAAACTCAGGCTCTCGTCTCCCTTGGTAACTTATTTTCCAGAACGCCTACATTCAGACCCTGAATGCTCATCATGGTAGACCACTCATTATTTCTCAAACATACCCTGAGGTTTCTTCTGCCTCTCAAACAACATTTTTATATGTTGTTCTTTCCTCTAGAGCAGTGATTCTCAATCAGGAGAAGGGAGGCAATTTTTCTCCCTAGGGATATCTGGCAGTGACTGAAGATATGTTTGGGTTTCATGACTGGAGAGGAATGGAAGTGTTATTGACATCTAGTGGGTAGAGCCCTGAGATGCTGCTCAACATCCTACCACACAGAGAAGAGGCCTCATAACAAAGAATGATGCTTCTCAAATGTCAGCAGCACTGAGGTTGAGAAAGCCTGGTCTAGAAGAGCAGATTGCAAATGGTCACTCAAAGGGCTTGGAGACCTCAAGTTTCTCAGTGAGGCTGAGCTACTGGTGGGGGACTGCCGTCTAGGTGACCTCTGATTTCAACAGGGTTTACTGTTACCTACCTAGGGGTTTCAAGGCTTAGATCAAATGCTATCTCCTTCGTAGAGACTTCCCTGAAATCAGCTCGCTATGAGACTTCTCCAACAGGTGGAATTTCTCTCAGTCTCTCTCTTCCACTTACCACGATTCTCACTTGGCTTTCTCTCCCTCATGCTTCACCCAACCCCACAGAGCAGGTGCTTCTCAGGCTGAGACTTAACACTTGCGTTCTCCCTCTGGCTTCTCCAGAGCAATCTCTCTGCCTGAACAAATTCCATCATCCATAGACAACCATGGCATGCATCTCCCCAGCTGGCTCTGAGCAAGTCTCTTTCTGCCTGTTCCCCCTTTACAGTGGGGACTATCAAAGTGTTAAGGAAAGCATTGGAGCATGAAAGGATATATAGCCTTTTTCAGGCACCTGGGTGGGAAACTGAGTAACCAAGGGACAAAATGAGTGAAGTGACAAAACAACAATAAAAAGGGTGCGTGGGGGGGGGCACCTATAAAGGAAGTGAGTGTACTGTGACCTAATTTTTTGTTCCTCCCTATTTTGCCCAGAATCAGCACTGTCTACCACCTTCACGCTGTGCAGTGAAAAAGGACACAAAGAACAAAAAAACATATAAGCCCCAGCTGTTCTCTTAGCATACCTTAGAGACTTATGTGCACCAGGCATGAAATAACTGCATTCTGAATGTGGCCCCACAACTAGTCAATTTCTTGTATTGTTACAGCTCTACTGTATGTTATTTTCATTAGGAGCCCCCACATCTGAATTTTTTAAAATGTAACTTGCTTCAATCATATCATTAAAACACACGATGTTTAAACATTCTCCTCTCTCCAAAAGAAGTATCCTTACCATAGTTATTTCAAATCCCTTCTTAGCCAGGAAAAGACTGGTCACACTCTAAATTAAGTGTCATGAGCAAGAATTTAATTTAAACCTAATAAGACAGTTATTATATGTTAAATACCATATGGTTATTAAAAACATATTTATTGAGGTTTAACAAGTATGTCAAGACAGTACTCCATAAACAGCAGGAATTGTTAACAGGATACAGTTACAGATTCTTACATCAGGCAATGTATCTTGTGAATAGATACACTTTATATTAGACCATTAAAAATAATAATAAAGAATCTCCAAGTGCCTCTATCTGGGAGGGCAATGGGACAGTGAATTTGTGTACTGCCTGCCCACCCCTGGAGACCTGGGATCAGTTCCTGTGTGAGATGGGCATGAAAAATGAGCTTGGGGGTCTTCCCCTCATCCTCATTTGTGCTCTGTGCAAAGCCAACCTGTACCATTTGGCATGATTGATGAGGGCCATTTGGGGGAGCTTGCTGGGGTGGGGGAAGAGAAGAGCTTGGAGGAGTCACTTGGAATAAGTCAAAGGGAAAGGACTCCTGGAGGAATTGGTCCAGATTTCTGATGCTAACAAATTCTCATTGTGCTTAAAAGCTTTATAAGTGTGTGTGGTGTCCATGTATACACTCACGCAATCACACACCCAAACATCCTACCCTCGGTGCAGAGAATAGATAATCATGCAAAAGAGAGTTTGAAAACATTGCTTGTCTATTTCACGCACCAAGTACGGTGTCCTCTAAACTGGCCGTGTTGCCAAAAAGAAAACTGGGCTGAAAGGAATGAGCCTTCTCACCTTACCGCCAGCTCCCCTCCTGCTGAAGCAGCAGAGATCCGCAAAGCCTGTGTTTACGCCCTGTGTGCCGACGCTATGGCAATGGCCCTGACACGATGGATGGCGTCTGTTCAGCAGGATGACTTCACAAGAGGGTCAGGCCAGGGGACTTCAGATGGGCCATGAGTAAGAACCAGCAAAAACTCATATCCTCAACAGTTAGCAAACATGTCAAAGGAAATTATTCATAAATATTTGAAGAGCTGCGAGGTTTGGGTTTTGAGTGAGCAGCTGTTGGTCTCCAGGTTTTCCTCAGTGCACGATCCCTCTTTTGAGAGTCAGTGTTCTGCCCTGACTGAGATTTCCAGTGCCAAGCCCCAGACTTCCCTCAACTGCTTTGCATACAAAAGATTCCTGGATGCGTCAGTGCCGTTCTGTAGCTATGCTGCAATCATCCAGGTCTCTAGGTGGTGACCTAGAAAAGATAGTTGTGTGGAATATTCAACTGTCTTTAGAACCATCCTGCTACTCTTATCTAAGATTGTTTGGTGTGTGTGTGTGCGTGCATACACATGCCGGCGCATGTGTAGGGGTGGGAGGGAAGAGAATATATAATCATCACGTCAGCACAACGAACTGGCCCAACTGCATGGGGATAATTATGTTTTACAGTTTTGCTAAACACAAGAAAGTATTTTCTCAGGCCATTTAATTGAAACAACATCACGGGTTATACCTTCATTGTAATAAAACTCCACTGTGTGTCCAAGTGCCAGGGGATTTATTAACTTGCTCCGAGCTCTGAGAATCAGCAGGCAGGGTCAGACGCGGCTAGTGATGATGACATCATCTGCTTTGGCAGCTCTTTTCAACTGGTGTTGAGTGAGGTAATGTCCCCAAAATTAAAACTGACAGCAAGATTAATGATGATAGATTCACTGACTTTTTTCATGATTTAAATTGGTGTTCTGTTTCTTCCATTCTGGATGGCCAAGAGAGCTTCGTGCCATTAGCTTGGCATATCAGCAAAGCCAGATAACAGGAGCCCCTTCTTGCTGTTGCCTAGGGACAGACTGGGATTTCAGGGCTAGAGGTTATTTACAGATGGGGCCAAAGGGTGACACACTCTCACATCTTTCTCAGAGGTTAGGACACTGAGATATACCGCCTTTATCAGACCAGCAAACACATGCATCTGATTGGTTACTTTGGGGCTAGAAAGAGTATGTGCTCTGTTGGGGGCTGCTGTGTGCAGGGAAAAGCTCATCGAATCCTGCTCAACTGAGTCAGGCTTTGTAACCCCGCAAACTGGAGCTGGGTTGATCTTGCTCTTTGTACTTCCCATAACAAAAAGGTTTGCTGAGGATGTTAAGCGCATGAAGAAAATTTTGAGGCAGAAGACTGGAAAATGTTTGAGAAGCATGGAAAAGATCCATTTCATCAACCATCTTAGAGACTTTAATCCTACAAACAGCGATCATCTTAATTAATTATCCTAGCCTCACTCTGCTGTAAACTTAAGAGCGGAGATTAACTGTTTTCATCTTTGTAATTTCAACAACAATCACAGAATGTATAGCAGGCACTAAAAAATATTTATTGAATGTGTGTGACTTAAGAAGACCTTAATGACCTCTCCTAAGAAACTGAGTCTCCTAACTGGGTTTATGGAACATACTTTCAAATAATGAAAACATGCTTACTTTGAAAACATGGTCAAGTTTATAATAGTCACTAGTCTATATGGATATGGCTCACTAGTCTGAAATGACATGGTTTACTGTGTTAAAAAATAATTTTAAAAAAGTTTAAAGCCAAAATGCTATATGATAATATAAGACATAGAGTGCAGAATGGCAAAATTGGAGAAAGTTCTCAGTGTAAATCTCATTGTGAGTGTGGTATTTGCTTCAAAAGTTAAAATCCATCTGTTGGTTCAGTGGTTATCTCACAATGAGACTTAAGGTTGACCCTGTTGGAAGTGGGAGTGGCGCTGGGAAGGCAATATCCTTCTGTCTTCAAAGAAGGGAGACAGGGTCCACTTGTCAGTGGGGGAGGATGTGGGAAGCCACTGGGGCTCTTGCCTGGAAACTCCCATGGATGGAGGAGCCTGGTAGGCTACAGTCCATGGGGTCGCTAAGAGTCGGACACGACTGAGCGACTTCCCTTTCACTTTTCACTTTCATGCACTGGAGAAGGAAATGGCAACCCACTCCAGCATTCTTGCCTAGAGAATCCCAGGGATGGGGGAGCCTGGTGGGCTGCCATCTCTGGGGTTGCACAGAGTCGGACACGACTGAAGCGACTTAAGCAGTAGCAGCAGCAGCATATCTAAGCAGAACACGCATGGTTTCCAAAGTTAGGGGACATTGCCTGTCCCTGCCTGCCCCTAACCAGCTGAGACATTCAGCAGGTCCCGTCCCCTGGATGGTGGGGGGATCTCTCTTTCCCCACTGGTAAGGTACATGATTGGAGTTGACAAGCACTGAGGCCCTTTGCAGGATATGCCTTCTCTGATGTTAGGGATTTTTAACTGCTCTTAGGAGAGGCACACCCAGACAGATCAAGGGGACTAGACTAACTCCTTACTCCAGCTGTTCAAACAAAATCAGGATTACCCCCCCCCCCCCCCCCCCCCAAGTTTTTGTTTCTTGTT